>JASCZW010019858.1:0-13136 GCA_034211315.2 Aedes japonicus | reverse complement strand
AAATCAAATGCACGGCAATATTATAAAAAATTCTGGAAAATTTAATGAAGGGGATGTCGTCTTGTGCAAACCTCGGGAACTAATCCATTTTTTCCGATTTTCCCCTTAGTTTTGAGGAAAAATTTAATAATCCTGCGTATATCATATTAGCTTTGATAATATTGTACCCATTTGTGCCTTAGTATTGTGAAAATATCTGGAGAATCAGACGAAGGCAATATTGTCTTGTAAAAACATCAGGAACTGTCCATTTTGCACGACTTTCACCACATATTGGAAAAGCTAGATATAACAAGTGGTTCTCGAAAGTTTAACAAATTATAATGTATTAAAATACAATGCTCTTTTGTGGAACTGTCTGGGAATTAAATGACAATTATTGTCCATTTTACCCGCTTTTCTCTGCATACTGGAAGAACCAATATTTAATGTGTTTTTTTAAGTAGCCGTGAATTTGCTCATTTAATCCGACTATCCCCTAATTTCGAGATTAAAATTCAATAATAAAACAAAAATTGAAATTCGAAAACCACATGACATATCTAGTATTTTCAATATGTGGGGAAAATCGGTCAAAATGGACAGTTCCTGACCTTTTCTCAGGACGATATTGCCTCCATTACATTCTTCAGATGTTTCACAATACTAAAGCACAAATGGGCTCAATATTATCAAAGCTAATATGATAAATGCAGGATTATTTAATTTTTCTTCAAAAACACGGGAAAACTCGGGCAAAATTAGGCACTTCCGAGGTTTGCACAAGACGACATCCCCTTTATTCAGTTTTCCAGACATTACCATAATATTGTCGTGCATTTGATTTTATTGTAGCGAACGGCTATTTCAAAAACCGCATTATATACAGGGTGTTCGGTTCCTTAGTGCAAATAATTTAAGGGGTGATAGAAGATCATATTTGAAGAAAAAAGGGTTCTACGCATATGACCAAATCTCAAAAATCACTGAGTTATTGAACTTTTTCTGTTTTGATCTATGCTTGCCAGAAATTGGCTCTAACTCTCAAACTTCACCATTAAACACAAAACTGTTACCTTCATCGGACAGCTTGGTAAATTTCCTACTTAAAAGTGTCCCTTTTACTTTAAGTAAGTTGCATTTAGGCATATTTTAGGGATAAACAAGTCTAAAACTTGTGTTTTTCTACGGATTTTTCCTCATTATTTCAAAAAATACGTAATAAAGTTTATTGTTTTGTCTAACCAAAAGATGCCTCTCAAACCGCTCTACAACTCTTTTTTGACACCAACTTTCTATCTTGTTTAGTTTTGTCGCAATTTCGTACTAAACACATCTGGTTGGGTCGTTAATCAACGGTTGCGTAAAACACTAATTCAACCCACCGTGCGTTGCTGTTGACGTCTGTTTGCAGCGCGCTGAGCACACTTGATCGCTACGTGGAGTGACGGTATAAAAAGTGTGACAAAAAAAAACAATGCTGCGGACGGTTCAATTGAACGCATGATGAAAATTGAAAATGTCCTATTTTTCTCGATACCATTGTACATTGAACTAATTAGGTATTTTCCAATGATTATTCAAATTAAAACACTGATCTTCGTTTCTTTCATAAATTTATTTCAATAGTTGCTCAATGTGTCCTCCATTTTCTTGGATGCAGTACATGATCCTCCTTCCGGTCTCTTCCACAAGGTTAATATTTTTTATTTTCTCTTGTATCTTTCGGGCAGCAATAACAATTCGGTCAATTAGCTGTTCGCAAGTATTGATTGTCACCGAATAAACCTCTTCCTTCATGCACCCCCATAAAAAGAAGTCCAAGGGAGTCAAATCCGGACTCCTTGGGGGCCAATGAATCGGCCCATTTCGTCCAATCCTCGGTTCCCGATAGTTGGCGTTCAGAAAATGTCTTACCGCATTTGTGGAATGAGGTGGGGCTCCGTCCTGTTGAAACACCAAGCGCCGTCTCACAGCAAGTGGGACATCCTCCAGCAAGATTGGAAGCTCGTTCTCTAAAAAATTCCAAATACTTCACACTGTTTAGCGAACCTTCGATAATTTACGGCCCGATGAGCTGTCGGTCAATTATACCGGCCCATACATTAACGGACAACCGGTACTGTGTTCTTGTTTCTTTGACCACTCTTGGGTTTTCAATTGCCCACGTGTGGTCATTGTGGGTATTGAAGTATCCTGCACGGGTAAAGGTGCACTCGTCCGTCCAAAGGATGCTTTTCGAGAAAACGCATCCTCATCCCTTTTCGCTGTTATAATCCTGCTGAACTCAAGCCGGAGTGGTTTATCTCTTTCCAGAAGCTCCTGAACTTGCAGCGTATGGAAACGGATGCATATTCTCTTTGTTTAAAACGTTCCATACGCTCCAGTGAGAGACCGGTAACTGAGCTGCAATTCGCCTTGTACTGGTTTTGGGATCGGCTTGAGTTGCAGTCCAAAATAACGTTCCATTCCGGAACCGACGGTGTGTAACAGAGATGAATATCCGCCAGCTCTTCTGGAGAATACAAGTTTGTTTTCTGCCAGCTGTAAGTTTCTGTTTAGATTTTTCTTCTTTCATACCGTCACTCCACGTGGCGATCAAGTGTGCTATGCGCGCTGCAAACAGACGTCAACAGCAACGCACGGTGGGTTGAATTCGTGTTTTACGCAACCGTTGATTAACGACCCAACCAGATGTGTTTAGTACAAAATTGCGACAAAACTAAACAAGATAGAAAGTTGGTGTCAAAGAGAGAGTTGTAGAACAGTTTGAGAGGCATCTTTTGGTTAGACAAAACAATAAAATTCATTACGTATTTTTTGAAATAATAGGGGAAAATCCGTAGAAAAACAAAAGTTTTAGATTCGTTTATCCCTGAAATGTGTCTAAATGCAACTTACTTAAAGTAAAAGGGACATTATTAAGTTGGAAATTTACCAAACTATCCGATACAGGTAACAGTTTTGTGTTTAATGGCATAGTTTTAGAGTTAGAGCCAATTTCTGGCAAGCATAGACTAAAACAGAAAAAGTTCAATAACTCAGTGATTTTTGAGATTTGATCATATGCATAGAACAATTTGTTTCTTCAAATATGATCTTCTATCGCCCCTTAAAATATTTGCACTAAGGAACCGAACACCCTGTATACTGATTCTTCCAGTATGCAGGGGAAAGCGGATAAAATAGACAATAACTGATGTATACACAAGTCGAAATCCTCTCCAATTCCCCAGACAGTTTCACAATAGTGCACTCCATTTTTATACATTCTAATTCGCGGAAATTTCGAAAACCACTTGACATATATGTATATCTAGTATTTTCAATGTGTGGGGAATATCGGGCAAAATGGACAGTTCATGAGGTTTTTACAAGACGATATTGCTTTCATTGAATTCTCCAGACATTTTCTCAATAGTAGATCCCAAATGGGTTCAATATTATTAGTGAAAATATGATAAATGTAGGATTATTCAATTATTTTTTCAAAATTAAGGGAAAATCGGGCAAAACGAGCCATTTTCCGAAGTCTGCATAAGTCTACATCCACTTCATTTGATTTTCCAGACATTTTCATAATATTGTAGTGCATTTGATTTGATTCTAATGCACAGCTATTCCAAAAATCGCAGTTTATCTATTGATTCTTCCAGTATGTAGGGAAAAGTGGGCAAAATGGTCAATAACTAATAACTAGAAATTAGAAGAAAAATTAGTATCCTCCATTTAATTCCAACTACCTTTGCTTATCTTCGACAGATAAGCGTATTTATCTACAATGTGCAGACTTCTTCAGTATCTCGTAGTAATAACTCGACTTGCCCTGCATTGCTAGAACTTTTTTTTTAGACACTATTTACTGCTTAATGAATCAGAAGAGCAGAGAATCGAACAAAGCAGAACAACAAAAACCAACCACGACATCGCCGTGAAGTTTGACATCGGTGGCCATTTGGCCCTATGCTGGTTTGGATGGCAGCCAATAGGTTTTATGATGGTTCTCAAGTGGTCATAACATCTTTCACTAGCACATTTTCAAAACCTTTTTGGAAAGGTTTTATTAATTTGTTTTCACAACCGTCTATAGAGTGGGCCACTTTGTACACATATCAGCTTTAAAGATGCACAGAGGAGGTGTTGGTTTAAATGTAGTTTTATCAACTAAAGCCGGGGAGTGATGCTGGCAATGGATAACTGCGCATATACAACTACAGATTACAGGCTATCTTTGATGGTCTGAGAGTGGGGTATAAAGTTGATCTGCAGCGATTTTTCATGCGATTACCCTGCCACCTGGTGGTGAATCCACCTATTCATTGCTAATCGGAGTAACCCTAGGAAGGTCCATTGATTGTGTCACGCAGTAACGGGGGAGGGGGTTTGGACAGCGTCATACATAAAAAATCTGAGAGTTTATACATTAATGTGACAAGGGGGGAGGGGGTTTGTAAATAGTCATTTATGCGTGACGTTAAATTAATAGACGTTCACCTAATGCGTGAAGCAAACTTTGTATGAATAAGTTCTAATCGAAGACGAGATTTTGCATGCAATATTATCGGAAATGTGTGGAATTTCTCAGAACATTAAACGAGTGATAATGCATTATTTTATGTTTTGTGACGCTATTTACGTGCATGAGATTGAACAGAAATTCACGCTACATTTTCGAGCGGTGCGTTATCTGTGGATTTGCAACAGCCATGGCAAAAACATGAAACAAAGAATCACCAAGTATCAACAGGCCTTGTTTTGTTCCATCTGGAGTCAACTGAGAAACTATGGCGCCCTTAGATTACTCCAAGAAATTACCAAGAAAAATAACTAAAGCCCTATTCAAAGTACATTTGGACGCATTTAAGTGCTCATAACTCAAAAATTAAACAACATACACGGTTGATCAATGCGTCAAACAAAAGGGTATTTATTCAGCTTTCAAACGATACATAACGAACGAACTGTCGCACTTTACTTGTGATCGATACCATCATGATCTACACAGTCGCTGGTGACACTGTACTGGCGAAATTATTCCACTTTAAACGTATTTGTTGTGCAAAGTTTTCACTTGACAATTGCCCAATATTTTTCGATCGGTCTGAACTCAGGGCAATTCGGAGGATTTATCTCTTTGACGACGAAATTAATATTGTTTGCAGCATACCATTCTAGTTACTCCTAAGAGTAGTGGCAGCTGGCTAGATCCAGCCAAAACATAACGTTGGTCTTGTGTTGCCGAATTATTCAGACACTATTTAATGTAAACTTTCGACGTCATTGTGCGAGATGTGATGAAAACCTTGGTTTTAAAGCCACAACTCCAGATTCCTTGCCAAATCATCGGTTTCCAAGCAAACTTATCAGCAAAAACAACCCCACGGCCAGTTTCCAGGTAAAATTGTCGTCCGGGGATTTGTTTATAATCCATTTTGACATATGTTTCGTTATCCATTATTAAACAGCCAACGAATTTCATCAAAACTCGTTCGTATGGTAACTGTGCTCGCTTTTTGGCCACTAAATTTTGTTTCAGGGAGCGATTCGGATATTTACTGGCACAAAAAGACTTATATCCTTCTCTTGAAACATCCTTACGCACGGTGGAAAAGTTGGAATCGTATTTCTTTGCCAAATCACGTATGGAGAGACCAGGGTTGCCTTTCACGTACCTCAAAACCTTTCTCCTCAGCTCTTTGTCCCTAGTGCCACTTGTATGATAGATGCGCTGTGCTCTATCCACACTCAGAGTACCCGAGCAGGAGACAACAACATATGAATCCCTAATTTTGATCTTGATAACTGGCCTTGGTATTAAAGAGTTCAGATTAAGAGGTAAAATACCTAAGAATTACTAGCAAAATATCTCTCGAATAACAAAACTTGTTATTTTGGATACCTGGGAATACCTTAGAGGTACTATTTTGGTATTGTCTTACCTCAATTTATTATTCGGATAACATTGTGGGAATAATTTTATGGTATTATCCTCAGGTATTTTACCTCTTAATCTGAGCTCCTTAATACCAAGGCCAGTTATCAAGCTATTCGCTCCTGCTCGGGTAGCCTTATGTAGTTTGATTGCAAGACACAGCGTTGACTTTGAGAATTTTAACACTTTTGCTATTTTTGAGGCAGACCACGGAAGATTCTCTAGATGTTTGTGCACAATTAATTTTCTTTTCTCAAGTTCCATGATCCGTAATTTCGAGATGCGTCGATCAAACTTTTCACCAATGTTTTCGTCAATAAAACATCAACAAATGCCTGTCAAACGTGTTTTGTTCCAATCACCAGGGACGCGGTGGTGTATTAAACCGTGCGTCCAGATTCACTTTGAATCGAGCTTAACCTAGAAAAAAAACCTGAATTTGCATTGTGATGTAAATATCACAGCATGTAATATTTCATTCCACGTGAAGCAGGAACTTGCATAAAATAGTTTCAACAAAGACGAGCTTTTACAAACAATATTATCGGCAATGTATGCAATGTCCCAGAATAAATTTCTTTATGTTTTGTGTCACTACTTTCACGAGCACTTTCGATAAAATTCACGCTTCTTTCACGAGCAGTGCACAATCACAGGTCTGGTCTGAATATTCAACCAATTTATTGAAGATATGGTCCGTTATTTCGCAAAAATTCTAAATTCTTCCATTAAATCTGAAGTTGATTTGCAAAATAAATTTGCCAAATACATCTTATCTCCGTAATGTTCACAACTTAGTTGTAGGAAATTTAATTTTCTAATGGCTATATATTTCGTAATAAAAGTTTACAAACTATGTTCTAAAAATCGTTTATATTTAGCTTCTTCCTTTTCTCTTTGAAAATCTCGAGCAAATTAGTGGAACTTCTTTGCGTTTCAGGCGTGTAAATTTTAATATGTCTTTAAATTTTTGCCAAGAAGCCTTCGGTTTCTTTCGGTATTAAATATTTGAAATTATCATTAATGCATTATAGGGAAGCGGAACCTGTGCTCACCATAGTACATAAATATATTCATCACATTCTGCAGTCATCCAACTTTAAACGTAAAAAGTTGTTCAATTTCTCCAATAAATGGACGCAGTAACCAAGAATATATAATCCTGGCAAATAACATAAGGTCTTGAATATAAATAAAAGATACAACAACGTTTCGTAGACTTGAATTTCGTAAAAGTAATGAGCAGTCAGATTTTCAACACAATTTCTTACCTTTGCACTACAAATTCGTCGTATTGATCTAACCGTACTAGGGAATATACTCGGGCCAGACTCCAAGTTTTCTTTTTAATTGCACTATATCCTCACACATTTTCGTTGCGTAATTGCACAAACCATAAAAATCACACTTCACTTATTACACTAGGCACACTAGGAATCTACGAATACGTGATAAAATACTTGAAAACTATGGGATTAATTTTCACAATAATTTTAATACGCTTGCACCTATTCTGAACCGTAGTTACAATCGACGTAATCGCTTGATGTTGCCAAACTATTTTATTATGACCAGGGTTGCCATTAGTTTTTGAAAAATATCAGACATGTCACAAACAAAAAATCTGGCAAAATCTAGCAATACACGGATATGTAAAAATCTGGACTAACAATTGAAAAGGGTCCAAGAGGTTTCACAAATGCTGATAGGCCCTTTACAAATGTTGTCCCAAAATTAGTCATTTTTTGACTCGTATGCTCGTAAACTTCAGTGACAAGCGTGGAATTACACTTTCCGACCAATGCCAAATATTTGAACAATATTTGACCAAATATATGACGGGCTACATATCTGCACAAAATAGCTACGAATCGTTTTCATTGGACGAGAACTACACACAACATAGTTGCACTTGTTATTTTGCGGAATCCAGCTTCAATATGACAAAGTGACATGAATGCGCAACCAAATCAACAAAATAAACGTCAAAACCGCGTGAAAACGTAATGGGTAAGGATTGTTCACACTATGTACATCAAGGTTCATTAATTTGATATTTTCACCACTGAAAATAATATGAGCACATGAAAAGCGTGAATATAAAATCAGCAGTCACGCAAATCACTTAACGCTTTAGCGGAGTAGGATTTAACGACGCTTTTTTTTAGTCTGTTTTAATTTCAAAAAGTCTGGCATTTCGCAAGGTTTTTCTTTTTGTCTTTTGGTCAATAAAAAGTCTGGCAGTGCCAGATAAATCTGGCATAATGGCAACCCTGATTATGACTCTTATTCGAATGAAATGGGTTTGGCAATATTTCAATATCACCTTTTTTGTGAGAGTGCTACAAATCGCCCAAAGTTGAACTATTTTACTTTTCCATAGATTAAATAAACAATAACATACTTCTAATAGTAGATTTTTTCAATATATAACGAGAAATAAAATTCCACATTTCATAATATTTTTCCATCTCGCTAGTGTGCGTGTTCAATCATCCATAGAGCATTCTATGCCCAACGTTATGGTGAGTCTTGTTGTCAAAATTCGCATGGAAAAATAACAAACAAGCCCTTTCGTTTTGGCTAGGTTATATGCATGTTAGCCAACACACGTGAAGTGCTGTCAAATAATCTTCTTCATTATTGCGTGTAGTAGTGGAGAGCAATAACTTGTTTGTATTTTTTCGTGATTAAAATCAGTACGATTAACATACGTACACAGATGGGATTAATGTTATTCGTGATATTATTAAAATAGACACATTGCAGTGGCAACTTTTCCGTATTAAATTGGACGAAAATTTTCAGAACCGAATTTTGTGTGTGTTGGTAAACGAATAACGGTAACTGAACGAATTAATTAGGAATAACTTGTGTACTCAGTGTTCGGTATTTAGTGCATATTCACCGATTTCCACTGAAGGTCTGCTTATTGAGCTCAAGATAGGTTCCGGTTCCCTACTATTGATCCAAATCAAACCATTTCTCAATCCAACTGATCATCCAAATTAAACACATTTCCTGCTGCATTGTAATAAACCACTCATAAGCACTCCTAAGTATTCTCTTTACCCATTAGCTAACCGAGCACTGATTGCTTTCATCCATCCGCATGGAATTCCCGAATAAATCTCATCCGAGCCCAGGTTACATGTTTACATTCACTTTACCGACTAAATATAGTATCAAAAGGACAAACAAGAAACTCTTCCGTACGGAACAAAACACCGGGGAACTCCGATACTTCGGAGCAATCGCACCTTTCCCAATCCCCCCAACTTGAGAGCGATAAGAATATCGGTGTGTGGTGCGAGGTGCAAACCACTGGAATCCCTGAAATCCGCAGACTGCCGAGATTTATTGGATCCCCCATCCTTGCCTGGCTCCCCGGCGGTGACGACGGCGCCATCCGATTTTGTAAGTAAACACTATTTTCGGTTACGATAAAATATGATTCCCGTGCCTTTCTTGAGAACCATGTGCGAGTGCAGGAGTGCTCTCATCTCGACTTGATTGTTCCCGAAAGCTTTTTGTGTGCACTCGTCTATGTAGATACCTTCCAATCTCTACCTACGGAGTCGTATGAGCAAACAAATGTCTTGCCACAAGTTGGAAGGATTCCCCTGGCAGTGGCCTACAATCTGACTAGAGTATTGGCATTTCGGTGGTAGGCAAAGGTAGACAGTGGGAAGATCTATTATGTACCGTCGAGCAGATTTCGATTATCGCATATGCTGGAGAGAAATTAATTTATGAGAGGTTATGTAACATTTTCGGTGAACTAAGAAGCGGAAGGGAACTAGGTGGGAAAATATTGACTCACTGTCGTAATTCTAGTCTTTCGGGATGGAATGTGCCTCTGCCTCGGTTTGACGTGAGAGAAGAGGTGTTTTGCAGGGATGAAAAATTAATATATCCTAAATAGGACATTTATGCCGATCGCCAAAGTGCACAGCTGAGTATGAGGCTGTTATTGGAGAGGATTTTGCTAAAAGTTTTTGTGGCTGAACAAATATTGTACAACAAAACTCTTCCGCCCATAATGGGTTTCACGCATACAGTGCATGCTGAAGAATTGTGTTACTTGGAGGTATCAAGGTATTGATTCTAAAAACGAATGTAGCAACGGTACTGTCGTGTAACTAAAGTTAAATGAAATGGACATTATTAGTTCAGTCAGCGTTGCGGTCTATGATCATTACGTCACTCTTTCTCCATCTCTTACATGGTATTAGCAACTGTGCTAAGTGAAACTTATTTGATGTCATGATAGTAAATTTTGTAATTGAATGCAAAAATGAATCTATCGCAAATGATTGAGCTAGCGATCAGCGTTTACTTTTCGTGGCGTTCACCATTTTCAAAACTTGGCACCGTTTGGCATGCTATGCTAGCTAGATTATCATATCTTCGGATTAATATGGAGACTGTTTGCAATGCCGATTTGTGTTTAAAATAGTACAAACAGCTTAAGGTATGTAACAAAAGAAGCGAAAATTGGAACTATTTCTCAGGCACCGCTGGTTGCTAACAGAGGAGAATATGCAACGATAAGTTAAAGGCATTTCAATCAAACAAACTCGTTAAGGCTTGTTCTCAACAAAATCTGGAATAAAACAAATTTGCTGTTAGTTCAATCTGAGATTCATTTTTTATTCATTTGTTTATTATTAGTCATCATAAAACTAAATACAGTTACTTAATTGTTACTCTTACTCTTCACGAGAGCCCAATACCGCTCGATAGGTCGCAAGTTCGGGCAGTTAGGTGAATTTGCCTATTTCAGTGTAACTTCATTCCCTTTATACCATTCCAAAACATCTTTGGCGTAGTGAAAATATGCCAAAACAGGCCAGAATAGTGAGGGAGCGTCGCGAGGGAATGGTAACAATCGCTTCTTTAAGCATTTTCACGGTATATTTCCTTGTTTTTCGTTCCGGTAGTGATGACGCTTGGCTTGATCGACTACTAGCTGCACATTGCCCGCCAACCCAAACATTTTTTGGGAAACTTGGCTGAAATGCTCCTCTACGCCGTTCCGTTGCATGGCAATATAATAAGACATTCCGAAAGCTGCTTAATGTCTTCCAGTACATAAGTTTCATCGTCCATTATCACGCAGAAAAACTTCTTTAAACATTCGCGATAAACTTGCGAGCCCTGGTTTTAGCCGTCACATTCGGTCGCTACTCGGTTCGATACAGTTTTCACTTTGAACAACTTCATATCTTGCCGGTGATTGAAAGTATGTACGAAAATTGGGGACATTTTTTTGGCCACAGTACGTTCCGAAAGATCTGGTCTCTTCTGCAATATTTGCTTCACCTTCGCGTCCTTCTGGTGGTTCCTGAGATCCATTTTTGTTCCACTCCCAGCCTTTCTGGCTGTTGGTAAACGTGTATCAGAAGATTTAAGAACGTTATGAACAGTGCTTGCAGGAAAACCAAGGTTTTTTGCCAGTTTTCTAACTGACAGTTTCGGATTTTACCGCGACCGCACACAATTGCTTTTCACAGTTGCTCTTCTTTCGACGCCATCTTCGATCTAAAAGCTTGTAGTATCACCCATCATTGATTTTATACAATGAACAGACATAAGTTCATCTGGTTGTGTAGTGTTGAGCTTTTCATCTTGATAGTGATTCGGTCGCTGAAGAGTTGATTGCGGTCCAACACGAGGCTTTCGACTGTTGTGGGAACAAAGTGTCCCCGCTGCAGACGGAGCCCCGAACGTGCAGCCATGCGGCGACAGGAGGAGCTCGAGTTCACCCGCGTCACTCGGCAATGTTTGGTTGATGGTCGTGGAGCGTTCATGGTCGGCCATCTCCTTAGGAACGGAGTGTTGTCTGGAGGATGCGCGGACCTGCTCTGGTTGCTCGATGTTGCAGCCACAGCAGTGGAATGTTCTGGAAACCCGGGTGAGCTCTTTCCATTTTCTCCTTTTGTGTCCCATTCCAGTTTTTTTTTTTTGGAATATTTTTTGTGTATGATATTTGTATGTTTGGTGGGCTTTGAGTGATGTGTTGACATCCTGAAAGTAAGGAGCGACTTGTGGCCCTCGCATGTTGCTGTCTCACGCGTCTGCAGGTCGTGCGATCCCGGAGGATTGCCGGCTGAAGCGTGGAGACGCTTGTTGTCAATTTGACAATATTGGTGTGACGGGTGCGAATGAAGATCGTGTACTTTAGAATCATATTGTATGTTTTCAATTCTCATTTGATGAATGGTTTCGGCACGCTTTGAAATTGTCTTTGCAGTTCAAGACCATTTATCATGGGAGCAAGGAGTTCGATTCGGGGCTCAATTTGTTTTTGAGTATTTCAGCATGAACATTTAAATTTAATTTTTGAACTTCTGTATACACAAAGTTTTTTTTTTTGCACGATACGTTCCACTTTTGGTATGGAACCGTGTAGAGGGGACTAAGTAGAGTTGATGGATTCACATGCTTAAACATTTTATATTGCTAAAGTTTTGTTTGGATTCGTTGCATTTTCATGCAGTGGTCAGGGTGCAGTTTTTTGAATTTTGAGTATTTACACCAGAAATTGTGATTTTTTTTTTGGAAAACTGCCGTATGATTGCTTTTGGTCCAAGACGTGAGGTGTGACTTGAGTTAGGTCGGAGCAACTTCCGTTCTGGAGTTGTTGCCAGAGTGTTATGAGACCGGCGGTCGTACTAGTAGGTGTGGGAATAGCAAGGTGAGTTGGACATGATTTCGATATGTATGTATATGTATGTGTATGTATGTGTGAATTTTCATTTAATTTTATAATGCATAATATATATATATGATCAGATCACTTATCAAGGTGAATCCTGATCCATTGAGCCCTACCCTACTAGCATAGAAAAACCTCCTTCCTGTGACCTTTGTGGGGATGCAGAGGTAAACACGGTCCCTTAATCAGCAAAGGCCACACTAACTTTCCTTCCCTATTCCCAACTGATTGCAAGGACGTGGCCGGCGCCGATATTGATTATTAAAGAAATTGAGTCACTGAAACGTGTACAGTGAGAATGGACGGTTACTCCCAGCCCCATTCAGTTGATTCATTGTGCAATTTCACTGATTCTGATCAATCACGGAGTAGCAACCATCGATACGTGCAGTCAGTCAAGCTAAGCTAAGCTAGCTAAGCTAAGCTAAGCTAAGCTAATGAACAGACATAAGCTCATCAATCTGCGAAATATTTCACGTGGTGATGAAGTATTTCCAGAGATAT
>JASCZW010019857.1:0-13127 GCA_034211315.2 Aedes japonicus | reverse complement strand
TTAATTTCATCACTCACACCTTTTAAAGGCGATAAAAAATTGAGCTGCAATTTTTAGATGTGTTTTTTTCTTTTCCGAGCTAAACGGAACTGTATCGAAAAAAAATCATCACCTAGGTTATACCTCAATGAAACATTCCGGACACGCACGCTGCAAGGATAACCAGCCCAATTTGACCGCCGAACATTAAAACAGCAAATTTCAAACCTGAATCAAGCGTACTCCATCACAATCAATCAAAGCCACTCTTCTCAGCTACCGCACGACCACGCACACCTCCCAGTCACGGGCTCATACCCCTCAATTAAATTGTCAACAGGCCTTCACTTCGCCAAAAACACCCGTACCGGGCAGGTGTTTGAAAGAATCTTTCCCTTCTCTACTTTCTTCGAACGAATCCGAGCTACCAAAATAATAACAAAATAAAAACTAAAAAAAAAACCCACACTTCCCGAAGGAGAGCAAGAAGATCCACTTCCGATTCCTCCCTGCCTGATGATATACATTATTTATCTACGCCTTAAACGGTACACACACAGAGTCCGTGAATTGTGAATCTTTCTCGTCGCTGGAAGCCGGCCGAGGAGCCGAAAAGAGAGCCAGAAACAGGTGAAAGAAATTAATTGTAAACGATTCCTCCTTCCTCGAGTTGGCTTCCCTCCTTGCCCTGCCTCGCCAGGACGCTGCTCGACGCTGATTGGTGGATGACACGAGCCGCCTGCTCTCGGTGATCAGATCCAGATCTGAGGGATGCTGGCGCACTTTTATGATCCGTAGCTCTCGGGAGGCACACGCGGGATGATCAACTGAAATGTGCAAGTCCAGTTTCGAAAGGTGTCGCGTGCAGGTGTCAGCGATGATTTGCATATGTTGCATGTATTACGTATTGCTTTGGTCAAAGAGGCAAAACAAGTTGAACTAATTATCCCGAAGCCAAAAGTGCTCCTGCGTCTTATCAAAAAGGATTACGCCGAATTACTGTTTGGAGTAATTACGCGCGACGGAGAATTTGCACCGCCAAGGTCCGAAAGTAAAAGCAGATCAATTAATCGAAGGTGAATTTCCCGCTCGAAAGCGAAAACTCCACGCCGACCGATATCGAACCAAACAACCATTATTTCCACTTTCTTTCAAACCACCAACCAGGAGCAAACCAACAAAAAAATACTCCAACATAATTTTCTCTTTCTTCCATCGTGATCAATCATATGCACTGGGCGAGCGCGAGCCTTATCACATCGGGTATCCTTTCGGGTCGCGACCAGGGAAAAAACCAGTCCTCATCAGTTGAAAGAATTTTTCCTTTCTTCTCTCCCCACCTAATTGGGATTGAATCTTAATGCGAACCAAAATAGCCCTCCAAAACAGAAGTTCAACAACCCGCTCGTATGTGACAATCGCCGCTTAATGATAGAGTAGCTGTACGTGGTTTAAAAAAAAAAAAACGCGAAAAAAATGTTACGTTTGATGGACCCCAAGGGTACCGACTGTCGTCAGGTTTTTTTTTTTTACTTTTGCTGTGTTTTCTCTCACCGCGAAAAGTGCAGCGAATTGCGCGAGCCGATGAAAACGAAGCTGATTTCAAACGCAATCGGGATCGGTTTGCATTTTTGGCTGGGCAAATTCGGATGAGGTGTAGACAGAATTTGTGGGAAATCGTGACGATAAGCAAAACACGTCGGCGATCCCGAAACTTGTACACGCCTCATGCTGACGAAGTTTGATTGCGTGGAAACTTACGACTAGGCAGACTTCAAACAGCTCCCTGGACAGAAATTTTATATGGCAACCGGACGGGAAAGGTGGCAGATATTTTCAAGCACCTTAAGCTGTCAAAGTTCACGAAGGAATATCTGGTGTGGTAGGCCATCTATACCTGTGGTTTGAAAAGCAACGTTTACATTGCGACCGAAACCGTCAACCAGGCAATTTATCTGAGCGAGTGCCTACAAAAACGTCTATTGCCTCTCCTGAAGCGACACAACTGTTCCGTTCTATTTTGACCGGATTTGGCATCAGGCCATTACGGAAAAAAGGCCATAGAGTGGTATGCTGCAAACAACGTTCAAGTGCTGCCCAAGGACAAGAACGCTCCCTACACGCCAGAGCTCCGTCCAACCGAACAATATTGGGCCATCGTCAAGCGGAAACTTAAGAAGACTCCAAAGAGCGAGAAACAGCTCAAGGAAAACTGGCGTTCAGGGGCGAATAAAGTGGACAAGGAGATCTGCACAAGATCTTATGGCAAGTGTTAAACTAAAGACCGCGGCAATTCATATTCGGTAAAAAGGAAGCTTAGCTGATTATTTCTCCTGTATTCTGTATAAACTGAACTTGGAAAAGAAAAAGAATTAAACTTATTAATGAAAACTTTGATCGACTCACACACTGTTTGGCAAAATTTTGATCGGAACACTCTTAAGGTCTCTTCATCCCTTATGTCAACGACGTTGCGCTTCGCAGAAGAGATGTATCTCACGTGCGCAGACTGTTGCGGCGAACGAACCAAATGCATAACGATAACGATTACGATAACAATTTCAATTTCAATTTCAATTTCAATTTCAATTTCAATATCAATTACAATTTCAATAACAATATCAATTTCAATTTCAATTTCAATTTCAATAACAATAACAATAACAATAACAATAACAATAACAATAACAATAACAATAACAATAACAATAACAATAACAATAACAATAACAATAACAATAACAATAACAATAACAATAACAATAACAATAACAATAACAATAACAAAAACAATAACAATAACAATAACAATAACAATAACAATAACAATAACAATAACAATAACAATAACAATAACAATAACCATGACAATAACCAAAGAATCAAAACTATTATAATAAAAAAACACAGAAGCGAAAACGCAATAAAAAGCAATAACGTTACACAGAAACAAAACCATAGACGAAAACCGAAACAAGATCAAAGATAGAAACAATAAATTGAATGGTAACACTAACATGAACCTGAACAAACATCGCTAGCCAAACCAATGCATAAAAAAACAAAGAAAAACAGAAAATCCAAAATAAAACAAACAAAAGAAACAATAAACCAAACAAAAACAAACACACAGTAAACACATAAACAAAGACGAACACAAAATAAATGAAATAACGAGAATTGACACAATAACGATTCAAAAAGACTTAAATTCTACCGAAAATCAAAACAAAAACATACTCAGAAAAGAACACAACAAAAGAAAACCTTGAATGAAGCAAAAACGATATAAAACCCCAACACTAAACAAGAAACAAAATGTTTAGTCAAAACAAAAACAAGTACAATTTGAAATCCTTATGCAATACTTAAACGAAAACAAATACAAGAACAAAATAAATACAAAGAATAACACATGACAATTTAACACAATGACAACAGACACAAAAATAAAACAAAAGTAGAAGGATTATCACAAACAAAAACAAAAACGAATACTAAATTTAAACAAAATAAATAACCATAACAACATTACCAAACACAAAAAATGCAAACATAAAGGTTAGAAAAGTTAAGGATTATCAAATACAAAAACACAATTATAACATAAACAATATCAAAATCAAAACATGAAACATTAATCACAACGCAATAGAAAAACTTAACAAACGAGTACAGAGACAGAAAATCATGATACAAAAACAAATACAACAACGACAAAAGCAGAAACAGAACAAAAACTAAACAGAAAACAATACAAAAATTTGAATCAATACAAAAACAAACAAAATAAAAAGTTTGTCAGTATGGAAAAAAAACATATATGGAGATACAACAAATAACGAAGCAGTATGAGATAAATATCCCATTTGTGGACAAAATGGAAACAAAACTAAAGCGAAATCAATAATAAGTACAAAAACAATATCATTAACACAAACTAAAACACAAACAATAACATCAACCAAATCGTAAACAAAAAGTTTCATCAATCAAAAACAAAAACAAAATAAAAACAAAATCAGAAACATGATTTAACAAATTCAATAACATATTCAAAACATTGTAAGAAACAGAATAAATAATAATAAACAACGACAAAAGCAAAACCAGGACACAAAATAAACAGAAAATCTGAATCAACGAAAAACCATGAGCAAGATAAAATCTTGAAACAATATTAAACCCAAAACAAGAACAAAAACATAACATAAACAGCTAATATACAATAGTTAATAACAACAACAACAAAATTTAAATCAATATTCGAAAAAATATCTGAAACCAACAACAAAACAAAACCGAATCAAAATAAGTTAATATCAAAGACAACAACAACGATATAAAAAATTAATAGAATAATAATAAATCAACAATTACTTACTGTTGATTTATTAAAGAAATAATGATTAACCAATAGTATCAACCGTAACAAAAACATAAGAATCAACTTTAACTTATACTTACACAAAATAAAAAATAAACATAAAAGAAACACGGTTATCAATCAATATAAAAATATAACAATAACATACACAAAAATATATACAACATGAAAACGGAAAAAAGTAACAAAAACACGAAGACAAAATATCAACAGAGACAAGAAACACAAAAACAACAACCAAAAGTTAAAACAAAAACGTATTAAAATAGCCACAACACACTAAAAGCAAAAGTGATATTAAACCCAAATGAAATTCAAAACATAAACAATATTTAAAACCCAAACAAAATTCAAAACATATGCAAAATTTGAGACACAAACACAAATAAAAAAAACCAAAAAAACAAACATTTCAAAACAAAAACAATATTCAAACCAAAATCAAAAACCGAAACATGCAAAAAGACATAAACAAAAACAAAAACCACATATTTTTTTAATACAGAAAAAATAAAAAACAAACCAACAACAACGAAAACAAGTTCAGAAAAATTAAAAACACAACAAAAAAAAGAATTAAATGAAAGAACAAAAACAAGAAACAAACAGTAAGAACAGAAAGAAAATTTGAGACAAAAATAGAACATTTAATATGATCAAAACCGTAATCATAGGCGTTTACGAACAAAATCACAACCGTCATCAAACAAAAACGTGTACTCAGCAAAAATATTAACAAAGACCAAATTAAAAACAAACAAAAGAACATTTACGAGAACTTAGAACAAAAATTTTCTTGACGAGAATACCATCAAAAAATTAGAACCAAAACAAAACAATAAACAACCACACTTTACATAAACAAAATCACAAAATAATTACAACGGTAGATAAAACCATAAACAAAAACATAACCAAAACAAATAGCAAAAAAAAATATATGGAAATTAACGTAATTGTTTGCAAGAAGAATAAAACAAAAACAATACACAATTAAAAACAAATTAAAAAACAAGCTCAAAGCTATAAAAACATAGATAAATGGAACCTCGAGACCAATCACCGCCCGAAAGTCTCTCGAATAACGATAAAACAAACAAACAACCTCAAAAACAATAACAAAAACAAATGTGTTCTTTCAAGTCATTAGGAGGAGACATCCAAGTCATCTAGACATCGGGTCTTCGGCAGAAAATTTCCGAGTCTTTTGGAAGAAATTTCTGAGTCTTCCTGGGAGAACATCCGGATCTTCTGAGGAAGTCTTCTTAGTGTCCTTTTGTCTTTTGAAGAAGACTTTCATTTTTTTCGGAGCATGCTTCCAAATCTTTCAGGGAAGACTTCCAAGTCATCCAGAGCAGGGTTTCAAGTCATTGAGAGAAGGCATCCAAGTCAGCTTAAGAGCACTTACGATTCTTCTGGAGAAGACTTCCGAGTCTTGAGATTGTCTTGGAACTTTTGGGGAAGAATTTAAAATCGCCTTCAAGTCTTCCGAAGAAGACTTCCGCGTCTTCTGGAAACCCAAGCTTCCGTGTCTTCTGGAGAAGGCTCCCTAGTCTACTGGAGAAGACTTCAGAGTCTCTTGAGAAAACATTCATGACATCCGGAGAAAACTTTCAAATCTTTCGGTGACGACTTTCGACACTACCTTTTTTTTTCAAGTTTTCGGAAAAGACTTCCACGTCTTCCGGCAAATATTTCCATGTCTTTCGGAGAAGATTTCAAAGTCTTCCGGAGAAGGCTTTCACGTCATCTAGAGAAACTCTTCCGAATCTTCTGAAGGAAGCTTTCGTGTCTTTTAAAGAAGGCTTACGAGTCTTCTGGAGAAGTTTTTTGAGTCTCTCGAGGAAACTTTCAAGTTTTTCGGAGCAGATTTTCATGTTTTCAGAGGAGATTTTGAAGTCTGTATAGAAGGCATCCATAACAACTAGAAGACACCTCCGATGGATAAGACTTTCAATTTTTCTGGAAAAGACTTCACTCGGAGAAGACTTAAAGTCATTTGGAGAAGACTTCCACGTATTTTAGAGAAGACTTCCTAGTCTTCGAGAGAAAAATCTTCCCAGTCTTTTGAAGTAGAATTTTGAGTGTTCTGAAGCAGCACCTTCCAAGAAGCTGCCGAGTCTTTCGAAAAGTCTTTCATGGTTTCCAAAGAAGGCTGCTAAAGCGTTCGTAGAAGATTTTCAAGTCTGCCGGAATAGACTTTTAAGTCATTTTGAGAAGGCATCCAAGTTATCTAGAAAGCACTTCCGAGTTTTCTTTAGAAAATCTGGAGGAGATTTCCGAGTCTTCTGAGGCCGACATCCAAATTTCCTGAAGAAGCCTTTTCGAGTCTTCTGGAAACGATTGTAGAGTCACCTGGGGGTAGATTTCTAAGTCTTCTAGACAATAACTACAAGGAACAGGTTTCCGAGTCTTTTAGGAAGATTTTCCAGAGAGTGCTTCCATATCTTTCAGGGAAGATTTTTAAGCCTGCCGGAGAAGACATTCAAGTCATTTTGAGAAGGCATCAAAGTCATCTAGAGACCAATTCCGAGTTCTATTATTCTATGGACTGCCACGAAGTTTGTGGCAGTAACATATTGATTCCCCGTAATCTAATTGGAGTGCGCCTTCTTCATCTTTGATACATCGGTTTGGTTTCGTCGATAATTGAGAATATTGGGCTACCGTATTTTGCTTTTTTTCATAGTCTGCTGCCTTTTAAAACTGTGAAGGACCGTAACCTAGCTCAATTTTTAGCCTTGTAGATGAAACTTTTGCGTAGTTTCAGTTTTTTTGCATATCTCAAACGGAGGAGTTGGATTTCCGGTAGAAAAGCCCATGTACCCGGTTGTTCCATTACACGAATGTACACATCTTTGCCTACAATCAATAGTGGCACCTTTTTCGAATCGTTTTATGACACGGAAAACAATAAATAATAAGACTCTCAACTTTTTCCCGTTATTACAATGTGACGAAAACCTTATTTTGCAAGAACACAAAAATTTGTGTGTAATGAATGTAATGTAAGAAATGTATTCTATTTTGATAATTTTGCTCATAAAGTGATGAAGTTCTAAGTAACATTGGAAGACTGTTTTCGTCGACTTTCTCTTTGCCTTCCTACGGATATGAAAAAAAAACATGTTCAAGTATGTTCAATATACAACACGGTAATATAAAGTGTAATCCAATATGTTAAAAATATCACCAAATCGTTCAATAGACAAACTTTTAACAAAGGATAAACTCGACGAAGAGAATCTTCAAATGTTATTTAGGACCTAATGCATACCTTTTTTTTCGATTTCAAATCAGAATCCAGTGGTTCAATAGTTAAAGGAACTCGATTATTATGCTACACAGAAAAAAAATATGAATTTTTAACAGGCGCGTAACATTTCCCCTCGTTTAATTCTAAGCCGAAGGAGGTGTAAACAATGAATTTGTTTGCAATTTTCATCCGCCATAAAACAATGTTTGCAATCTTTCATACAACAGGCTAGATTCCGGCGTTTATGCATTTTAAGTTTTTTGCTAACCAAAATTAGCTTTTTACACATTCAGAGTTATTATTTGAGCTCTCGATGCCAGGACCATTTTTGAATCAGTATGACTCTGTAGAAAGTACAATCATATTGTCCATAGAATCGAGCAATTTTTATGCTATCAATTTTTTGTTCAACCAAATGGGAAATCGAGCCCATACTTCATTAGGTCACTTGGTTTGAATACGTCTGACATAAGACGAAAATTGGTCCCCTATTGAAGAAGTGCTTCCCTCTGTTGTTCGATTTCATTCTCGACCGTTCCCAATTCGCCTGGCCTACTCTTCCTCCATCGATCGCTCCCGAAAAGCGAAAATTCATTTCAAAGACAACTTTCCGAACCACTCCCAAAATACCTACAGCTGATGGACGTTTGTCGTGCGTCCATCATTATAAACAAAAACAACAACAACAAGAAGAACATCCACCA
Organism: Aedes japonicus; assembly: GCA_034211315.2. Taxonomy (NCBI): domain Eukaryota; kingdom Metazoa; phylum Arthropoda; class Insecta; order Diptera; family Culicidae; genus Aedes; species Aedes japonicus. The sequence goes on along the minus strand of JASCZW010019857.1, from coordinate 4,801 downwards.
CGCATTCGGTGGCTCGAGCGGGCGCTCACTCCATCAACTCCATCAGTATCAACGCATCAACATCAGAGCATCCTCCAACAAGGCAGGTATGTAATTATGCAAAGATTGCATTTGGATCATCAATCAAGCGTGCGGAGTGCATCAAGCGCTTCAAATGCATCACTCACTCTCGTCGGGATAACGGTTTCGTTGGAAATTTTCGCTTTTCGCCCATTCTCGCTTATTGACAAGTTCGGAAATTTCGCCGTCGTTGGACGATGGTTATTAATTAGATCCAGATTGGTGAACTTTTCATTTTATTTTGAAATAATGATCCGCTGGTAGTTTCTCGTTGCTGAAAAATAATATCGATTTACCGGTTCCGCATAAGCTGCAATTCATTAATTACTACTCGCCGGGCAGTTTCACCAAATCCTGTTTTGCGGAAGCTACTTTGCATTTTGACATCCGTCCATCAAGCAACTTCCTCGAAATCAACCAGAGCTCTATAATTTACGATCGAAAGCCTCTCACTCGGGTCGAGCGCGCACTTCAACCCTCGATCCAATTATCCTTGTCCTCTTTGTTATCAGCGGCCAAGTCGCGAAGTTAGCGAGTCCTCGCTTATCAGACAGAGGTGGCGGGCCTTGATCCAAGAGAGAAAATATGACCGATCGAGACTACATTGTTGCCTTTATTGCCTCAAAAGCCCATGCGGAAGTAAGGAAAACAACAGCCAAAAAAAACCTACAATTTGAGGCCCGAAGCAGCTGCCAGGCGACTTTCTTCCTGAACCGGTCGGCCGTCGGTAGCCGGGGTCCTGGATGAACATTTTTTGACATATTTCGGAGCAATTTTACGCCACTGCTAAATGCATATGTGACGTAAGTATGACGGGTTTGCTGGGTCCTGGGCTGAAACATCTGCGCCCGGGCATGTGGCGGGTCTCGGAGATGTTATTAAAATGGAAAACTGTTATTTTTTTTAGGATGATAAAGGGGTTGTTGGTTCGTTGGTTGGTTGTCGAATCCGGAAATTGCTCTTTTGGAGGCTAGACGAGTTTATGTTTTGAGGAAGAAGCGAAGCTTGATTGTGCAGGACCGCTCTGTTTGAATCAAAATTGAGTCGATTTCAACTCAATTTCGTCAAATGTAGAAGCACTCAAGTTTGAGTAAATCTCGTTGGTGTGGACAATTCAACAACGTCCATCTGATTCAAATGGGTTCATGTTGTTTTATTGATGTTTATGTATTTAATACAACACCCTTTAGTCACAGTGATCTTCGTGAAAGCTACAAGCTGGAATACAATTTAAAAAAAAACACACATTACGACCGTCATGAAAAGTGGTTAGGTTTTGAGTGTTAATATCTCATTTATCAAAAAAAAGTTCTTCTAATTTCTAGTTACAGGTATTCCACTAAACAGGTCAAACCCCTCTTGGATTCAAAACAAAGTAATGTAGAAATTTTTGCTCCAATCTATTTGAAATATTTCTACGCATCAACTTCAATAGAGAACAATGTTGATTTCGGGCCACATACTATTTAAAAATTCCTAAACGTTAATCCTCGTCTTAAAACTAATATAACCCTTTGAGGCCTAAAGGACCGTTTATGAACCCGAAAGAAAAATGGCTGCATAAATTCTCAGACTGATAGTGTACACTGTCTTCGGCAAATTTGTTCTACATCAATAATTCTGTCTGTGAAGTATAAAAAAACATATGAGTTTAAGACCTTATTGACGACCTAGAACATCCTGAATATGGAGAAGTTCTGGAAGAAAAATAAATGCCTAATTAATTTTATACCATACGTCGTTTTAGAATATGGTACATATGCATAAGTATTATTAAATTTATGGTGATAAACGTTAACCATTTTTGTATCTTTCTGGGATGTTCTGGTTTATTCAAAATGTACTTGAGTTCAGAATTTCAGATCTACTGTTGAAACAGTAGCTTTAAGGACTTTAAAAGATAAGATTTTGGAAGCTCAACAGCTATTATTTGATAACTTTATGAAGGTCCAGGACATCAAAACTGTCCTTGAGTTCAGATCTTGAGATCTACAGTAGTAGGTATAGGTTTTTGAGCTATACAACCATATTCAGTGAATATTTTAGAACATTGCACTATGGTCCGAATGGCCAAATTTCAGGACAAACATCCATAACTCGAAAACCATTATCTTTAGACAGGGAGATTTGATTTTTAAAATAAGATCTATCTTTTGGTTTGAGTTGTGGCGATATTATCAACTAAGAAACATTTGAATTGACCGTTTAATGGGTAATCGGTGAAGAAACTGCAAGTGTTATGTATGTTTGTCTGTGTTAACATATTTTAAACTTCGTTTGACGTTAACACACTACTGCCATCTGTTCAGCTTTATCATCCATCACAGTGTGCTCATCAGATGGCGCAGGTGTGTTAGTGACCATGATTCGTAGTGAAAAATGTTCGATGTGTTATGTCTGTTTGTCTGTGATATGAATGATAATAAATTAACGGAGATGGGGGCGACCCCGGCGTTTTGGTTAGCATCCATACCTCTCATGCCTTAGTCACGAGTTCGAATCTCACCTCCGGAGAAGTTACGAAAATGCCCAAGAGTGGTGTTTGGCTGACTACGACGGGAGATGAACCAGCCCGAGGCTGAAAATCTCGATAATTTAGACAAAAACAAAAAATTAACGAAGATGGATTAATATAAAAATATAAACATTTTCATAAAAAAAAACTCGAGTTGTTACGGTCTTTGCTGATAATTATTGATGCTGCTGATCGAAAATTATGCAGAAAAAATGCAAAACTACCAAATTTAAAGACATTTTTTTTCCCTAAAGGGGACAAAAGGGTACAAACAATTTTGCACAGATCTTGTAGCTGGAAGTTTGTACTTTCAGTTCAGGTACTATGTGTTTGCAAATATATTATTTTACACTTCAACCCCTACAACTTTTCTAATACAATAACTAGCAACTATCTTGTATCTTCAAAATGTGCGTCATTTTATACCCTAAAAGTCATCTATGAAAATTTTTCAAATTCAAATTGAAATAAAAAAGTAACAGCAAAAAAACTGTTTTTACAAGTCACACCCTAAGGAAAGTTAGAAAACCTGTTATAAAACGATACGTAGATGAGATAGAATTAAAATTTCTTCACCAATGATTCATTAAATTAAAATATCGACAATTTTGTTGAAGCAAAAAATCCTCTAAATCATAGGAATAGGAATAGAAATAAAAAGTTGAAATTTTCATTATGAACATAAGAGGACCACCCTAGTCACAACCCAAACCAAAAGACAGATCTTATTTCAAAAATCAAATCTCCGGAAGACACCATATGTCTTAAGATAATGGTTTTCGAGTTATAGATTTTTGTCGTAAAATTTGTCCATTCGGACCATAGTGCATTGGTTGGTAAATGACTGGACAATGCGTACCATTAGTACTTCACGTACCTGCAGGTATAAAATAGATCCTACTACGATCCTTAGCCTGTTGTCCAGTAACTTCTATTCCTACCTCCCCGTGATGCCGGCTTAGGTATGAGTAACCATAGGAAAGATCGGGTAACCAACCCCGGTGGGACTTTGGTCATATGCTGACAGGGAAGGGGGGGCTGCCCTCTTCAAAAGGTCAGTCTATCTGAGCGTCTGTTCTCTATGATAGGGGCGGCTCAAAACAACGTCTGTTCTCCATGTTAGGAGCGGCTGATCATCGTCCTTGTGCCAGCGTGGGACTCTAAACAGTGCTGTTCACGATGGTCCTCCGGCGAGACAAAGGGTTGGGGAAGTCCCTAAAAGCCGCCCTTAAAAATCAATATTACAAATAATACAGAAGTTAATACGGACCGGAACAATTGGCAAAGACCTAGGCAACGAATTAAGGACTACGATTGGAAACTCGGAACATGGAACTGAAAATTGCTCTGCTTCCCTGGCTGCGATAGGATAATCTACGACGAACTTCAACCACGTAACATCGAAGTCGTAGCACTGCAGGAGGTTTGCTGGACAGGACAGAAGGTATGGAAAAGCGGGCATCGAGCGGCTACCAGAACTGTGGTACCACAAACGAGCTGGGCACCGGCTTTGTAGTGCTGGGCAAAATGCGTCAACGCGTGATTGGATGGTTTCCGATCAACGCTAGAATGTGCAAGCTGAGGATCAAGGGTCGATTCTTCAACTACAGCATCATCAACGTACACTGTTCTCACGACGGGAGACCCGATGACGAAAAAGAAGCGTCATATGCGCTGACAGATGAACGTTCAGGTAGGACGGAGAAGCAAATGTACAGACCGGTAACAGGGCCTAACAGCCTACATACCGTATCGAACGATAATGGCCAACGATGCGTGAGCTTTGCGGCCTCCCGTGGTTTAGTAGTTCGAAGTACCTTCTTCCCCCGTAAAGACATCCACAAAGCCACTTGGAGATCACCTGACCAGCGAACAGAGAATCAAATCGACCATGTTCTAATCGACGGGAAATTATTCTCCGATATCATCAACGTTCGCACTTACCGCAGTGCGAATATAGACTCGGACCACTATTTAGTTGCAGTATGTATGCGCTCAAAACTCTCGACGGTGTACAACACGCGTTGAATTCGGACGCCACGACCTAACATTGAGCTACTACAGGAAACCAACGGAAGAGCAACTTGGCGCTGCTACTCTTGAGGATGGCTGGAGAAATATTCGAACCGCCATTGGTAGCACTGCATTAGTGACACTAGGTACTTCTGCACCGAATCGAGAAAATGACTGGTTTGATGGCGAATGCAAGCAGTTTGTAGAGGAGAA
>JASCZW010019856.1:0-13128 GCA_034211315.2 Aedes japonicus | reverse complement strand
TAGTGAAGCATCCTTCCACTCTCTCGGTGAATGTAAAAAAAAAGTAGTGCACCTAGCTAAAACAAAAATCATATCTCTTACCAGTCCGCTGCCCAATGCTCGTCGTCAGTACTTTGTTTTTCAGAACAATCAAATTAATGACATTTCACTTGTCTCTTTTATCTTGTCGCCGTTGTGTGTTTTTATGTACTTTTCCCTCCAACAAACTGTGGATTTATTCAGGAGGGGTCTCTTTGGATAAGTCGAAACAAAGCTTTTTTTTCTTGTATGACCGCTCTATGAAAACAACCCAGGTTGACTTGGCTGAATAATGTGGCCTCACGTTATCTTACTTTTACTGACATTTGCATGGCGGTGAACCTAGACGATGATCGACAGCGAAGGGGCGGACAGACAGGTCTCCACCCGCTGCAAGCGAATAGTAACCATGCGCAAATTCGTTTCCACGGTGAACTGGAGCGTATTCCATTCAGACAGGTTAACATTCGTGAACGCTCCCATAATTTCCCTCTCGTATTAAGCGGTGATGATTTTCTACATTTGTGGATCATAATTGACGTAACGTGATTTGCAAACAGGTTTTTCCAATCATATTTATTAATTTTTTTCTCTAAAAATTATTCGGATTGATGAAATCGGTGGGCTCGCTTTTGAGGGGGGGTCGGACATCAAACCGTTCGCGAATCCATAACTATCTCTCGCTACACAACGCACACGTTCCCGGGTCTGCGGGCATGCAATCATCATCAAAGTCATTATTCACTCCCTGATCTATCCCCATCAGCCACCCTGTCTGCATTTTACTTCATATGGTGCCATTTACGTTCATTCATGGGAATGGGGCCAGTTTTGCTACATATTAGCATGGCCTTGCTTCCCCAATCCGCTTCCTCTGACGAACCTTGCTTTACATTTGACTTTCATTGCAAAAAGGCATCAAAGGATTTTTTTTCTGGCCATGCAGAATCCACTCTGATATGGATTTCGAAGTATGAGGAAGCCTTTCCGGTTGGATGGTGCTTGTTGGGATAGGCTGTTGCTACATGGCAAGTAGTTACATAAACACGACGACACACGGGAAGCTGCAAGTGGAAGTGGAGTTAGCGGTCAACTTCGACGTCGGTCGCAGGCATCGTCATCCCCATGATGTAGCCATGGCGGTTGGTGTGTTTAATGTATGCACACCGCAACATAGTTTACTCTGAGAATGTTATCACAGATGGCTGAATGTAGATGTAGAGGTTGTGTGAAGTGAACTACCGGATTGAGCGTTTGATGAATGAAGATGCAATAATCCTGAAGAAACATAATTTGTCGCTAAATTGTTTCATGACCAGTGAGATGTTGAAATTTGACAAAATTTAAACTACTTTCATTATAATAAAACAACGCAGCTGTTGAAAAACAATAAAATTAATCGGTTTACTACCGCCATCATCATCGCTTGGTATGTATTCAATAACAAATGACTGCACTGAAAAGCTTGACAAGACAGTGATAAATAACACGACACGTTCGCAAAAATTGCACCCAATTCGAAGAACGAACGACCGTCGCTTGCTTATTCATTTGTTTCCACTTTTATGATTAATTGCCGGCCGGTCACTGTTGGCTGTAAGCAAGATTAGTTTCCTGCCGAACGCCTTCCTGCGATGATTATCGTCAACCGTCATTATCTGCGGCGGCGATTCGGCTGTTGTCGCTCCAAGTGAGATGAAGCGTGTCATCTGGTTCTCTGGTTCTGTTTCTCCCGATCTCTCTTTGGCTGTAAGCTCATAATTCAGAAAGGGCAAAAATTTGGGTCTATGCAAATCATTCTCCGGTCATTCTTCAATCATCAGCCGCCGGCATCCGTGCGCAGTCGGAACAAATGACGTATTGGGTGGTGGGTTCAATTAGAGTGTGGGTACTGTGGATGGTACTGATTTGATTAACATACATGAGGTCAGCTTTGATGTACATTCTTGCTACTATAGATGCTTTGAAGTAGGGGGCAACAGAATTGACTGAGATGTTGTAAATCAGATCAGATGCATTCCTGCTGCTGCCAGTGATTCGCAGCTAATTAAATTCTCTTTAGTGAGGCAGGGTTGGTGATTTGATAGCCACCATAGAACTTTCATCAGAGGTTTGCAGCGTCATGGGGATCAATGCGATGAAAGTTTGGATTTGAACTTCTTTGATCCTTGATCTGAAATAAACTTTGGTCGATATATTCAATTGAGGCTCAGTAGATTTCGGAGTTTTTGAACATGCATAGTGCAGTAGTACTCAATAGGTTTTCGGGTGCGACTTATAATGAGCTTCTTGCAGGTTGTCAAAATTTTAACAGGAGCTAAAATATAACTTCTAAACGTCAACAAAATTTGCAAAAAAAATTATTAGAAGAGGTCATGGAACAAAACAAATGCTTGAAGAATTCGCTTAATAGCTGATTCCTCAAATAAGTTGTTGACGCTGAAACCTTTAAATTTCAACCAGCTTCAAAGTGCATGTTGGCAGAAGCGATGTGACAGGCGTTCGTATGGATGAAGAATTTATCATATCTATTGTCAGGCAGAGGATTCTATTTCCGTTAGTTTTGGTGAATCGTATGTGGATGGTGCCGCCTGGAGATTTGATAGCTTGTCAATTTTAGTTTGGTAAAAACTAGACTAGGCGGTGTTGTTTTCCCAACGGGTTGCTTTCAAAAAATTACACAGTGAATTGGAAAAAATATATATTTATTTTGTTCAATTAGTGTTAGAATGTTGAAATGACGGTGGAAACGATTTGGTAGGTATTTTTAAAGGCAGAATTCTTAGTTTCTCTGAGTTCTGTTCGGGTTTAAACCCAACAGAAACATTCTATATATACTCAGTAGCAAAAAAAAAGCCGAGCAAAATGTTGCTTCCAAAAACCGCGTTGTTCAACCTTCTGTTACTTTATTAATTATTTATATATTTGGCTGAAAATTTCACATAGCTATGACCAATGCAATGTTTTAACCTTATGTGACCAAAATTTGATGTTGATTAAATTTATAAATATGAAATTATCATATATATTTGAAAAAATCATTTTTGGACATAGCAATTTCAAAAATCCATTGAACAAGGTTGAACAACGTGTGTTTTGGAAGCAAAATTTTGCTCGGCTTTTTTTTGCTACTGGTTTATTTTTGCAGAATATATAGAATATTTATGTAAATAAAAATGAATGAAACCAAAATTTCTGCATAACTCGATAACCAATCAAGCAAATGGAACCAAATTTGGCATGTAGAAGTTTTTGAAGGCGAGAAATGTTTTAGTGGTAGTTTCAGACCTCTCCCCAGTCAGAAAGGGGGGGCTTTCATACAAATGAAACACAAATTTCAGCATAATTCGAGAACTAATCAAGAAATTCAACCAAATTTGGCATGTGGCGATTTTTTAAGAGGAAGATTTTTTTCGTTGGTGGTTCGAGACTCCTCAACTCTGGAGGGTGGGGGTTGCAATTTGAACCAAACATCGGAATTATCCATGCAACTAAAACACAAAATATGTATTTCTCGGGTAGGCAGCATGTTTCAATAAAAGTTTGCACCCCTCTCTTAGTCAGGAATGCGTGGGGTGCTTGAGTTACTCTCAGTGCTACATTATGCACAAGAAGTTAATCTAATGTTAAGCAAGAGACAATTTTGCTCAAAATGACAGGATACGGAAATCTCTTCTACACAGAAACAAATACCGGTAGAAACCACCAGCCCAAGAGTTAAATTAAAAACAGAAACCTTCGTTTTTTTGAAGAAATTTCACACATTAGCACTTTAACCCAATTTATTCCAAAAAAAAGTTCTAAACGCGCCAGTTCTATTAAATTTTTATTCCTTTAGTTGCGTGCGTAGCAAGGCTCGCACCGGGTTCAGCTAGTATCCTATATAGGAAGAGACTGTATCTTTCCTTGAGGAGGATCAACACTATTGGTGCTGTTAAAAAATTGGAATAATCTTCTTAATACATCGCTTGAAAATGCTTGCAAAAGCAACAAACGAGTGCCCGAAGACCCCAATGTAAGTGGTACAAAATGTATTAGTAATAAACAGAATATTATATCTTCTAACTGGTATTCTTTTGATATATTTTCGAATAAGAACCCAAGCATATTGAATTGGGGGGCGACCTCAGCTTAGTGATTTAAATCCACACCTCTCACGCCAAAGTAACGAGTTCAAATCTCACCCCCTGGACAGATTATGAAAATATCCAAAAGGTAGTTGAGTGACAATGACGGGTGATGAACCAGCCTAGGGCTAAAAATCTCGGTAATTAAGCAACTAAAAATAAGCGTATTGAATTTTAAAATCAAGCATTCGAATTTCATAGACAGGAATTATATAAGTCATAATTTTCAGATTTTAAATTTCATAAGGCTTTCAAATGGAACACAACGTTAATTTAATTTAATGAATTTTATAAGGCACTATAATGGAATTTGAACGGCTTTCTTGCGGCTAAAACACATACTGCATTTTATTGAATTTTGATAATTCAGTGTGCTCAGAGTACGATAAATTTGTGGTAGTAGGGAAAGAGATGTCAGTCTCATGACTTTGCCAGCCTCTCAGTCTGCGGGGCGTTTGCAGGTAGCTTTTTGCTTGATGAGCATATCTTACACACAAAAAAACGTTCCCGAAAATGAAAATGGACCGTAAACTAGTTTCGTTTTTCCCTTCAAATGTATTTTAGCTCATGATAACGTGATTCAGTTCACGGTGTATTTTTGCTTGTTCTTGAATTCATTAATGCAGTTCATGGATCTGAACACGAATTTTTTCTTTGAACCTGCTGCATACCTCTTCTTCCGCATTAAGAATTGTAACGAAAATAAACTGGCAACGCTTATGATTCGCTCACACATACACTCGTAAGACTATCGCTATGAGCCTGCCTACATTTGACGCGTTCAAAGCATGTCAACAACTTGATCAGCTCCTGAACTTTTGGTAAACGTAATCGTAACAGTAATCGTTTTCGAGGTGCCGATGCATCGAAAAGTGTACAAAAATTCAAGTGACAGGGAGCTTCGTGAGAAGGATGTCTCGATGAACAAAGTAGCAGAACGTTTCGGAATTTATCACGACATGGTAAAATCTAGCATCAACAAGTTAGGGCAACAAGTTCGATAAACTGCCAAGAAGAGGAAGAAAACCAGGTCCAGCTGACCCAAAATTTTGATCGGTAGATTGACAAGCTCATCCTTCGGAACAGATCGATGTCGATTTGGCTGGTCTCTGCCAAAATGGTGCAAAAAATCAAGAAACGCTTCAATTTGAAGATTTATAAGAAGCAGACAATAACAAACCAAAAAAAAAAAATTAAAAATCCAGGGCGAAACCCAGAGTCAGAAAGTTCTATAGCCAACTTTTCCAACGACCGTCTAAAAGCGTTTTGATCGATGACGAAACATATGTAAAAGAGGACTCCAGAACGCCTCCAGAACCGAAATTCCACACCAAAGTCATCGGTAAGGATGTGAGCATCTTCGAAAAGTCGTTCGAGATGGAAAAATTGGTCAGAAGTCCCTCGTATGGCAGGCAATTTCTTCCCATGGCTCCAGTCAATCTTCTACACTGAAGGTACCGAGAATGCCAAAGTTTGCCGTATTTTCTGTTTGCAGAACAGGATGCTTCCGTTATACAAGCGGCACAAGGTCCCTCCTTTGTTTAAACCTGATTTTGCGTCAGCCTATTACCTCACAATTACAGTACAATGGTTTCTAGAAAATGAAGCAGTTTTAGTTGAGAAAGACATCAATTCTCTCAAATGTCCATAGTTTCGTAAAATTGATTGGGCTATTGTCAAGTGCAAATTCAAGAAGAAGTGCAAAACCGCAAAATAGTTCAAAAAAAAAAAAATGGTCAGCGGCTTACAGAAAATGTGACAAAACTTCAGCAGCAAAACTTCTTTTGAATGAATTTCAGCTCACCTTATACCATGTATGCTTAGAGTAGACCAATCGCCCAAAGTTTACTTGAAGTTAGGAAGAATATATTTTCAAAGGGAATGGAGGAGCATTATTTTTCAAATAAAATTCTCATATAATGTATTGGTGCATGGAATTCCAAGCTATTTTTTTACAGTTGGTCCTAGTGACACTATTGACTATATTCAGATCAAAGAAACTTGACAAGTAATTGGCTAAACATACGCGAGTGGCATGACTTTCAGGATGATTTCCCATTTTTTTTGTCTTCGCCGACGACGTTGATATCGTATCACGTAACTTTGAAATGATGGCGGGAACGTACATCAGACTTTAGGTGAAGCAAGTAGGATTGGGTTTATGATTATTGCGTTAAAAAAATACATGAAAGGGGAGAGGCTCGCGAGAAAACGAATATTAGACTCACACCACAAGTTCAGTTGAACGGTGAGGAAATAGAGATGGTAGATTAATTCGTGTACCTGAGCTTATTGATGACCGACGATAACGACACCAGTAGCGAGAAACAAAAGCGCATAACGACTGGCAATTGTACCTTCTTTTGACACTGAAGTACGTTTAGATCGAAGAAAGTTCGCCGAGCTACAAATTTCACCATCTACAAGACCATAATTAAACCAATAGTCCTTTACGGCCACACCTTCCGTTCCAAAATACCAAGCGCACTATTTTGGAACGGAAGGTGTTGAGTACAATCTACGGTGGAGTGTAGATGAAAGATTGAACGTGGAGGAGGTTAATGAACCACGAATTATATTATTGCTGGGAGAACCTCCCATCCTATCAGCCAAGTTCTTAAGGAGCTAAGGATTCAAACCATCTCAAGCCTTTACAGCACTGCTAAATGTGTTTGTTTATTGGTAACACCGTTTTACTCCAGGCAAGTATCACAGATGACCCAAAAATTCTCAATGAGTTTCAAACCGGGGCTGTAAGGGGTCCGTTCAATGGGTTTGATAGGGTGTCCCAGAAAGTCTAAGGCCGATTTTGATTTGCCACTGCTGCTTCTAGATGACGTTTGACGTTTGTTTCCAGATGGCAGCTGATCATTACTGTGTATTGTTGAACAACTCTAAGTTTGATTCACCCGACCTGACAATACGATTCCAGCACTCTAGTAGCTTGTTAAAACACTGAAAATTTATCTTCATAAATCAACTGTCACTCGTTTCGTTAACATGGATTTTTGACATAGAACAAGCAATTATAAGTTCATACTTATTAATCAAGCATCCTCTCGCGAATCATTATGGCCTAGTGTGATCAACCACGGTTTTCGTAACAGGTCTTCCGAAAAATGCAGAAACTTTATAAAAAGGGTGGACAACTTCACGAGGTTGCACTTTTTTTTTCAAACGCATTTTAATTCGCTAAATTTGTCGATCATTCATGCAACCACCAGAAAAAGGTTTCTTTTTAATTGTTGGCAAAATGTTCGTAGCTCTTTGTATTGTATGCGTACAATGCACGAATGTTCTTTTTGTGTGAACGAATGCTTTGTGCTTTTGACAACTGCGTGTGTATAATAAATAACGAAAGTATCTTCATAAACACAACGTAAAAGTTTCGTTGCAGGAAACAACGAATAGATTCGTTAGTCCTACCTGCGATTTCGTAGTACAAACTATAATTTTCAGTGCATGATTGCTTGTTAATATTCGTCATTTCGAATTATTGATTTTTCTGACAAATGGTGACTTTCGATCAAAATGGCTCTTCAAACCATGTTTGGCAATGCATCATCGAATAGTTCGACCAGTACTCGATAGATTTAATTTGTCTATCACTGCTCGGATTGTAATGCGTGGATCTGTTTTGCTTTCTCATATGCTCTTGGTGTCTGCCAGTACATCACTTTTGCATTTTGGGCCTTTTCCACATCAACCAGAAACAGTTCAATGCAATTTATACTTAAAATTTGTCTTTTGCACTGTGCCATGGCTAATCCCATACTTTTGCGTTGGGATTACACACACCCATGATGAGATTCCGCTGCAGAGCAATTTTCTTTATCCCCATTTTTGCTGCTTTTAAACTATTTATTTTCTGAGCAACCGTTTAAATTTGGAGTTCTACAGTTGACTTCAGTGACGGAAATAAACAATAAAATGTTCAAACTATGAAATGCAAGAGCTGTGTCAATGTGATTTAGATGACTTAATATATTTTCGGTGGTCGATCATGATTTACAATAGGAAATGATTGGTCATCCGCAGACAATCCGGTAACAACTTGACAGATTCAGAGTAAAGTCAATGTGGCTCACTAGCACTGTCAAATCGAATGAATCCTGGAACAAAATATCACTTGAACGTATTTACATCGACTGTTATTATCAAAGCTGTGAAGCTCTTATTCGTACTTGATGAATATAATGCTGACGATATGTTGTAATTTTTCCTAAATGTTAAATAGTGGATATTTTTACCCTTCTTACAGAGAAAATGTAGAAGCATAAACACACTCGAGACTTTGAGTACTAGCAAATGATTGAATAATCTAAAAACCGTTATTAACCATTACTAAAACTAACCGTTACTAAAATTTTCAGCAAACAAATTAAAATTTTGAGTTATTGTTTCGGGAACTAAGGATTTAAGTTCAACTGACATCCGTATGAATTTACCGTTATGTTGGTTCCAAACACATGCAAACACAACCGCAAACACGTTGAAGCGCTTCATACCTAATATTTTTGAGAACACTACACAAGAAAGTTCAGCCTCGAAGATTTTTCTAACCCTTAAACGAGCATGGCGTAAAAAATACTTGTTTTGTTTAATGATGTTTAGTGGTTAAGTAGCACAATTTATAATTTTGGTACGTTTTTGGCATGTATGTTTATTATCAAAATGAACTCATTGCAAATATTAGTTCTTTATTGAAATATGGTGATTTATTCGTCATTGCCATCAACATTTATGAAAAAATCAAGAAATTTATTTTAAAAAGGACATACATTCGTAGTACCATTTAACCCAAAATTCTTCTAAATTCACCTGAGTATTTATATACAAAAGAGACCTCTTATATTTACCTTTCATATGCAATCGTATTTGTATCCCCGTTTTTCCCCCTTTAAAAAATAATGTAATTTGAAAAAATCGATATCGATAATATAAAACCACGATATCTTTTGAACAGATGAATAAAATTACGTTTTTTCTTCATCAAAGTGTGTGTTTAATTTAGTTCTAAAAATTTGCCGAAAACATTGTTTTCATTCAACTAAAAATGAAAAGGTTAGGTAAAAATACTAACTTTTTCAGGGCCACCCTACTCTTAAGCATAAAAATGTTCATAACTAATGACACAACAGACCTACGACAATAGTTTTCGCAGCAAAGTTGCTTTAAACTCAATTAGGAACAACTTTGTCCAAACATAGTATTGCGTTATGTCAAGAAATGTGAAAGATAGAATTTTTATTTCAATATACTCAAGGACCACCCTAACTGAAACTGATGTCAAATTAAAGTCCTAATTATAAGCTACAACTTTAGCCGAAGACAGTTTTGTTCTAAAGTCGCATCTTCATAGTGAAAATAATTTATTCCTGCTAATTTTTTCATTCTGGCCCAGTGTGCAATGGCAGCTTTGTGCGGACTGATGATGTTATGTCCGAGATTGCTGACGATGTGTTGACTTATCTCACCAGCCTTCTCTGCAGAACGAAACTGATTTATTTGTTAAGCTTATGGTCTTTTAAAATCTAATAAAAGGTTGTACGGAAACAAATTGCACCACTTTTAAATGACTGTAACTTTTTACCATTTGGGTATTTTCTATTGAAATTATGGGTGGAATTAGTTCAATGTGTATTTGTTTACCGCTGTGTGAGTTTTACTAGCAGATATGCAATCGTTGTGAAGATGGAGTCGGAAGAACAGCAGCGGCACAAAGAAATTATGCGCACGTACCTCGAAAATCCGGATCTTTTTCATCGTGCCATCAGCAGGAAGCTTTAAATGGTACATTTTACGGTGTTTCGTATTTTAAATCGGTACCACGAACGATTGACCATCGATCAGAAAAATTAAGTGGCGAAAATGGATCTCGTATAGTGTTAAGGATCACAAGCGGGTAGCTCAAGCTTTCAAGAGGAATCCTAACATTTCAGTTCGAGATGTGGCGAAGAAACTAAGTCTAATCAAAACTTTCGTGTAAGATGCGAAAAACGTGAAAGATCACACACGTACAAAGTCAAAAGGCGCCTTAATCGCGATGAACGGCAGAATACGGTAGGTAAAACACGTGCACGAAATCTCTACACCCATATGTTGATGAAACCACATTGCCTCGTTATGGATGATGAGACGTATGTAACAGGAGACTTCCGGCAGCTTCCGGGGCTCCAGTTTTTCACTACTTCTCATAAATTCGATGTCCCTGAGGACGTTAGAAAGCAGATGACGTCAAAATTTGCCAAAAAATGTATGATTTGGCAAGCAATTTGCTCGTGTGGAGAGCGGAGCACCCCATTCGTGACAACTGGAATGGTCAATGTGCAGGTGTACCTAAATAAATGCCTCCAAACGCGTCTACTTCCTCGTCTGAGGTCACATGATAGGCGTACGATTTTCTGGCCGGATTTAGCTTCGTGCCGTTACTCGAAAAAGGTTTTGAGTGGTACAAGGCTAAGGAGGTCAATTTCGTGCCGAAGCATCTCAACCACCCAAACGCAAGATTGGTTGAACGGGCGAATTTGGCCGAATATTTGTGTGTGTCGCAATTTGATTCCGTACACCCTTTAAACGATGATATGGCAAACCTGAAACAGGTACTAACATATGTTTCATGATAAATAGACAATAAGAAGTGCTAGAAGTATATTTGAGTTGGTGGATTTTGATGTGTGTCAGAAACTGTATTTTTATGTCTTCTCTCTGAAAGTAATAATAATAAGTGTTATATAACAATTGTAGCATTTCGACTGGTTGATTATAACGAAATGCTACCTTAAGGCAGCTTTTTCTTTCTGAAATGCTATTCTAATGGTTTATTCATCAAGGTAAATAGAATAATTGTGACAAATTGAAGATGATATTTCCTTATATCAAGGCAATGGAATGGTCTGATAAAACAAATTATTATATAAACAAATACGATAACATAAACATTATCTGTTCTCTGAACACGTTTAACATGCGGATGAGACGCCACTTCAATTGATTGAATTAAACAATGATTTCCCCCTGGTCAGAACATCACGTAACTTGAGCTCTTTCTCTCTCAATCATTTTCTCCATATCATATGCCGGCGAAAACAAGAAAAGTATCAGTGACACAAACAATCTAATCGATATCTGCCCAAACGAAAACGAAAATACCCCCAAACGAGAATAAAGCAAGCAAACAAAAAATGAAGCTTGCCGAAAACGAAGAACTTTGCTGACTGTCATAATTTGTGAGATGAATTTCTTTTGCCAACCTCGGAATCGGTCATCCGATTCTGTCAGCACGCCAAAGCCGCCGCCTGCTATTTGTAGAGTATCGTGAAGCTCCTCCAGTCCCACCCTCCCACAGCAGCGCACCCAGAAATCATTCGACTGGGCGGTTGTTTGTTTGTTTGGTGGTGGGTCGGAAAACTAGAAGAAGACGAAAACTTTCCTAGCCGTATCATGTCGATCCGATGGGAGATAAAAATAACAAAATACAAACACACACATACACACACCATCTCGCGCGTGCATTCCACGGTCCGGATTTTGATTGATGCCCCCTTTGGGCGGTTGGCCAGTTTCGTGGCCCGATTTACTCCTTCTTCTGGAGTTTGTTTGGTTTTGTTTGGAGTGATGGTTGGTCCATCCCAAACAAAATAGAATTACGTGTTTCATTTTTGCCTTACTGACTCCCTACGCTTTCGCCGACGATGTGTAACAGAAGCGAATGCCCCACGGACGGGGACGGGTGGAGAGGAAGACGTCGGTGTCTAACCTAGCTGTGCCACGAATGGACGAGTGGGTCTTCCATTGTGGAGGTGAAAAATGAGCTTTTTGTTGTATTGTTTACCTTTTGGTGTAATTTTGTTTTCATTTTTAGCCGTTTGCCATGAATGGATCCAATTTTTATTGGGAGATCTTTTGTGCTGGTTGGTGATGATGGTTGTGTTATGTCTTTCCTTTTGAATCGAGGAGCATAAGAGTCCTCTTTTCTATAGAAGAGACACTTGGCAGGCAATTGGATTTGGCTAATGGATTAGTGGTTCATTCGTTTTCTTTAGCAAATTGTTAGAGGTATCATTCTTCAACGGTAGCATGGAAATGGACCCCGCTGCTATTGTTGTTGAAGCTCAAATTCATCGAGCAGGAAGGTGGCATTCCCAAGAGGGCGATAAATACAAACTGCACTGTAACATACGGGGAAACTATCCGATGACAAATGGCTCCCCAGAAACGGGTCATCGTTCTATCACATCCCAAACTGCGCTTCGCCCCGGACAACTTTGGAGACAGGCAGGAGCGATGCAATCTTGTAGCGATATGGCACATCATCACTGCAGTGCTGTATGGGAAAATCTTTCGTGGAACTTGATAGTTCACCATCAGAAGCATCATCGTCTCTCGTTAGACGCAACGATGGTGGTTGGAAAGTTTGCTGAAATGAACTTTTGAAAACAAAAATTGACTTGTTAACTAGCAATTATTGCGATTGCTACGAAACATGGTGGCCCCCCTGATAAGTTCTGTCAGTCGAGATGCAGTTGTCAGTGCACCAAGGCACGGACCTTGGTAGAAAGTACCATCTGGGAAAAGTAATACGAATGCTTCGGTGGAAATCGCTTACTGTTCCAGCATTGCATCGGTGACGCAGGGCCAGTCATTTCCAGGGATTTGAATGAGAAGAACAAATCCGAAGTTTCATTTTTCTTTGGAAATATCACGGGAAAAGGGCATGATAAATGAAAGTGACGTAAATGTCATCGGTTAGCTTGTGTTGTCGGTATAGAAGTCAAGGGCCTTGAAGTCAAAGATGAATGGTTATTCCGATTCTCCTGTCTATATAGATGTCTGTCGTTGAGCTAAGTACAAATCAGCAGAATCTAGTTGAAGAGGCAATCTTTGAGGCCGTAGTACTGCCAAAGTTAGCTAATAGCACTTACAAAACAGGATATATGATTACCAACTGTCTCGATAAATCTACATCCGAATGGTTGATAAA
>JASCZW010019855.1:0-13135 GCA_034211315.2 Aedes japonicus | reverse complement strand
AAGTTGTTCAGAAGGTCAACGACATTCGAAAGGTGATCCATTTGTTGGGAAAATTTAACATTTTTAACTTGTTTTATCTCATGATTCTGATAAGATACAAAATTGTTCAGAAGGTCAAGGGCATTCAAATGATACCTTTTTGTTTGGAATTTCCCAGCTACGTGCGCTAGTGGGCATGCAAACTTGAGCATTTTCAACTTGTTCTATCTTGTGATTCTGATAAGATGGAAAGTTTAAGTCTTCGGTAAAGTTGTTCAAAATATCTTATCCAAAATTTTCTATTCATTCCACTGTTCACAAAATCTTCTAAGTGTTTTCATTGAAAAAGACTTAGCATGTTATCGCAGTTCTTGTCTTTACACGGATTTAGAATTTAGCACGGTTTCTTTTACACGGATTCCGGAATTAGCACGGTTTTTTTTACACGGGTTTGAAAAAACCGTGAAAAAAAACTGCTTTAATTCCGAAATCCGTGCAAAAAAGCCGTGCACAAAAAAACCTCGCAAAAAAACGTGTAAAAAAAAACCTTAGTGTACTGAATTTATATTAACATTTATGCATCATAAATAACCGTTGCCATGACCACTGTTGGCTGCTTGTTACAGCAATCGGCTTGCATCGCCGCTGATTGAATGGTTACTGCTCATGGGATAGAAAAATTGAAGGAGAATAAAGTAATACTGCAATCTTAGATTTTATCGTAAAAGCTTAAAATACGCTTGAACTGTTGTAGTTTGGCAAGCGAGAAGCAACGATGGGTAAAATCGTTCTTTTTTATGCGCAAATTTAGCAGCTCCAGGTCTGTTTTTTTATGTAGCCTAGTAGAGGTGGTCAGTTTTGGACCAAAACGTATAAATCTATACTTTAACGCACCTGAGATTTCAATTAAAAGTTAACTGGAGGGAAAATTAAGTGCCTAGGATTACATTGCTCATATTTGTACAAGTTATAAGAACCATCTGTGACCAGCGCCCGTGAGTCAATATTTCATTGTTATAGACTAAACCAGAATCGGTAGAGACACAATACAAAAGACTAGAGAGGTTCTTGTCTCTAAACATGAAAAAAAACGGATAAAAGGAGAAACTTTAACTAAGGTTCGATTTTTTGTGTTCAGTGTGTTTATTATTGCAGATCAGAGGAAAAGCATTGATGAAGCAGAATAGAAAATATACCCGACAGAATAAAGGAATTCGCTCGCCCACAGTGTAAACATGGTGAGACCATTCCAATTATATAAAACACGTTCACGCTCATTACGATAAACATCTATTTCGTTTTTATTGCCTCTTAAAAGAAAATCTCTGTAAGACAAACTACGAACCAGCCCTGGTGTCTGAAATTGATGACTTTAATGAAGCAAAAAAAAAAAGAAGAGAGAAAGCCTGATCGTGGTTATATTGAAAGTATTTTCCATATTCATAAACAGGACTCGCTTTACAAAAGAACATGCTTGTGCAACTGGAACCTCGATTAAAAACGCAGAACACTGAGGATTTTTTTTTTCATAACCCCAAACAAAGGGACACTCAGAATTGTCAACAAATAAGAAATAGCTTTAAGAAATCAGCAGTTATTCTTACACGCAACCAAAAAAAAACCTGTTCAAAATACTGAATAGACAAGATAAAAATAATATTAACACAATAAGATATAAATCAAAGGTTGACATTTTAATTACTCAGCAGGAGCACATAGGATAATCTAGAATGTAAAATAATGTAAAATTTGGAATAAATAAAGCGTTAAAAAAAAGTATTCTTACGGTGGCAACATCTGGAAGGATACGCTGGGAAGGACATGTTGCAAGAATGCCAGATAACAACCATACAAAGATGATGTTCGTTTTAAGCCCAGCTGGTACAAGAAGGCGTGGAGCGCATCAGGCTAGATTGGCAGACCAGGTACTAAACGATCTGAGCAGCCGAGGATGAAGAGATGCAATCGCGAATCGAGTTATCGGTGTTATCTGTATTGATGCTAACCAAACAAATCATAAACCAATTGTAACATTTGTTCAGAACCCTGAGAATGGTTCTTGCACAATTGCATGCAAAATTCTCTAATAATCCTGAATGAGATGCGCTTAACGTCCTGAGCAGGCATCCAAACTGTGCTCTCTTCTTTGCAATGTTTTCACGTTTTTGCTTGTGATAAATTACTGAAAATCAGAGGACAAACGCTCAAATTATATCGTTGCTTGACCCAATTTAGAAAATAAAATTGAAGACTGATCTGTAAGTTGTCAATTTTGGAATCCACGACACGTGAACTTAATTCACAATATCACTGTACGAGGGGCCAAAACGGATGGGTGGACCCGTAAGCAGAGATACTCACGCGAAATCCATGGGAAATAAGAATCTCCTTCCAACGATATGATCCAACAAATCAAATAACCCAATTCGCAATACTTATTAAGCTTTCTACAGGATGGCTTGTTAAAAAGGGCGCGTCACTCTCACTAAAACTGTTTTAGTAGAATTCACAGCATCATAATTGAATGTAAATAAAATGTGATGATATGCAATTTATGTAGTATGTGATAGAGTAATGAAATATGCAACAATATTTAATTAAAATATGTCATAGTTGGATTTCGTCATCCTATTGGATCTAATTTGGAATCCACGAGATATCATTAGATATTTTATATTTTCCAAGCAATAGGTAAGGGGAACAGTGTTTCCAACAATTTTAGTTTTAATTCAGTCTATAAAAAAAATCTTTTCCCTCACGAAAGCTGAGGGAATGTATTTCCGGTGAATGATTTCATTATACTTATGAAGAGTATGCAAAAATTTGCAACGAAAGCGATTTACTAGATGCTGATCGAAAGATTTTATTTATATTCGTAAAATTGGAATGGTCTCACAAAACTCTGCTAATCGATTAAATAAAGCTGCTTTAAAACATAAGTCTGCTTTCAAAGATGCATGGTCATTATTCGATATGAGCAGTTTTTATGTTTCTTCAAATACAGTTGCTATCCTGAACTATTAAAACGAAACCCTTCGACGAACAAATTGTAAAACTTCATAGGACACGGAAAATAAAAGTTAAAATTTTGAATTTCATTGGGAAATTTTACTTTTCCCGACCCACAAACTACGAGTAAAAGGTCCATGGGGAGCGAGAGTAGTATTCAGTTCGGAACAGGATTTTAAATATAAACCAATGAAATGCCAAATCCGTGAAGCAAACGCGAACAAGCATTCCAAATGAAAGGACTGTAAAAATGGCTTCTTCTGTTATCCATGTTAGTATGCATTTGTGAGTTAATTTTGACTTTTAGAATAAAAGAACCCGTTGAGCATGTTGGTCATCAGACACCTCAGTTTAATTTAGTATCCATCCATGTTCAAGCAATTCCTATGAACTTTTTTTTAGACTTTCTCTAAATTTTCCGAAAATCTTCTTCTAGATATTCTCGCAAGTCCCTTCAAAAATCTTTGTGGAGGATTCCTCTAAATCTCATTTCGAATTACTTCAATATTTTCAATTTCATACTTAAAGGATCTTCTTTCTTTCTCGAACTCGTCAGTTTAATTCAGTCTTAAATTTGTGACGGCAAAATCAAGCTATGTAAGGTTTTTTTTTCACATTTAAGTCACCCCGAGCAAGAATGAAAAATTAGTGGCATCATTTGGAATCCAGCAGCCACCACGGGGGGTCTGAACATAAAGGGGATCAACATGAATGTCAAAGCAAACTCTTAGTGTCTTCATTAGATGATAACATATTGAAAAGTGCCAGGGTCAGGTCTCGGAAGACAAAGTTGACCATCTACAAGACATTAATTTGACCGGTAGTTATATACGGCCACGAAACATTCACATTGCTAGTGGAGGACCAGCGCGTCTTTGGTGTCTTTGAACGGAAGGTGCTGCGTACGATCTACGGTGGAGTGCAGATGGAAGACGGAATCAAGTAGAAGGCGACCTGCGGACTCTCCGCAAACAGCGAGGCCGGCGAGGTACAGCCATGGATCGGTTACAATGGAGACAACTTCTGTGTACAGCAGAGGCCACACCGGCCTTGGTCTGATTGGTAAGGTAAGTAAGATTGAAAAGTGTGGACATATGACATGACTGATTGAAATAACAAAGTTGTGTTATCACATCGGTAAGAAATCGGTAAACAAACAAGTTGACACTTCCTCGCTGAAGAATGTCAGAGATAATTGATATGCATTGATTGAGAAGACCACATCGGCTACCTGCTCTAAAGATTGATTGATCCGATATTGCACCATATTTGTTCTTATTATCGACTAACAATATCAATAACAACATCGACAATAAACAAATTTACCAATGCAGTTCTCTACCATTCAGCAAGACAAGTTCTGTACGGGTGCGTAGCTGACCCATGTTAATTTGTTGTTGTTTTTTTTTTGCTTATTTTTGTGATTTTCAGCCTGAGGCAAGTTCGTCACGCCAGGGAGACGACCTAGACTCTACACATTGAGCCATTCAATACATGGGTCGTTCCAACGACTCGACCTTTTTTTGTGTGACTTATACGGGGTGAGAAAAATTGAAATGCGCAAGGTTCTGAAGGACAGTCAGCAAACAGACATGTTAAGCGAAATATTCATGTAACAGTTGAATTTAGTGGGTCCATTTCAATTATGAAAAATATGCATCGAGAGTGCATTGCAAGAGTTACAGAAGCTTTCCTCTAATAGTTGATTAATTTATCTTACGGATTGTTTTAAAATAGAAACAATTTAAGAACATCAGGAGGAGATCTAAGAGAAGTTTCCCGAAGTCCCATTGAAAACTACCATTGTCGATATGATAGATATGGTAGACCACAGGAGAGTCCTCCAGAACATTTTTTTGAAGCTCAGGTTTTGCCGGAAAAAAAACGTTTAAAATCTTTCAAAGGATTTGAGAATCTTAGTAGACATACTGAATGACTTTCACAGTAAGAACTAGAGAAAGACTACCGACAAAAAGTGGCAATGATACATATGAAAAGTCCTTAGCTATATCTAAACGGTTAACTCACAAGCCAATCAGGAGGAAATTCATTGGAAGAAGAGAATAAGTGTTCATAAGATCTGGAAGAGGTATGGGTATGTATTTCAGATCGACGGTGATGAATGCGAGCCGTGAGACAAATTCATTTATATGGGCTCATCGGTGACATTCGATAACGACACCAGCTCAGAGATGTAAAGGCGCATTATGGCTGGCAATCGTGTCAACTTTGGACCCTGAAAGACGCTAAGATCGAACAAAGTTCGCCGAACTACAAAGCTGAACATCTAGAGGGTGTCCCAAATCAAATTGCATCACGGAAAAAAAAAACGCTGTAGAAAATAACCCACTGGGTATTTTTTCTTTTGGGTCGAAGTAGTTTGTAGAGTGTTTTTTGATGTTGTATTTTTATCGCTGTCAGTTTTTTTGTTGGAAGGAGAAATGCGATCAGCATGGATGTTCTATTAGTGATCAGGATCACAAGCGTGTCGTGAAAGCGTTTAAGCGGAATCCCAATGCGTCGGTCAGGGATGTGGCCAAAAAGTTCAATCTGTCCAAGTCTTTCGTTCAGAGAGCCAAGGGCCAGAATGGACAGCAGACGTACAAAGTGCAGGCAAAATACGATGGAAGAGTTACGGGCCCGGAAACTGTACACCCAGATCCTGAGGAAGCCTTATTGTCTCATCATGGATGATGAGACTTACGTCAAGGCGGACTTCCGGCAGCTTCTGTTCTTCGCCACTGTTCTTCGCCACCCAGCACAAGTTTGATGTTTCGGAGGAAGTAAGGAAGCAGATACTTTCAAAGTTACTTTCAAAGTAAGGAAGCAGATACTTTCAAAGTTTAAGAAATACGTGATTTGGCAAGTGATCTGCTCCCGTGGCAAACGTAGTGCGCCGTTTGTGACTAAACGGGGAGATCTACCTCAAGGAGTGTCTACAGAAGCGTCTGCTTCCTCTGTTAAAATAACACGAGGGCCCTACGATCTTCTGAACGGTTCTAGCTTCGTGTCACTATTAAAATGTTGTCCTGGAGTGGTACGAAGCCAACGGGGTCACTTTCGTACCCAAGGACATGAACCCCGGTCGACTACGCTGGGCTGGCCTTGCCGTAAGAGCGACGGACGACAACCCAGCAATAATGATTGTCGATAACGATTCAACGGGTACCAAAAGACGCACAACGAGCAAGTTAGATCGAGATTCGGTCGTGGATCGAACAGAATAAAGACATCTTCGGTATACACAGAGACCACCACGGCCCTAGCCTGATTGGCAAGATAAGTACAGGGCTGGTAGTGGTTATCTGACGTTATAGTAGTGACTTTATTGACCAAAATGTCGAAAATAGTGACCAAATAGAGACTTAGAGGCAATAAAAAAGTGACCAAATAGTGGCTTTAGGATAGTTAAAAGTGCAGCCATATTATTGTTCTCAATGGCGTTTTTGAGGCGCGAGTTTGCTTCCATAAACAATCTGAAATTATAAATAATCGGGCATTATCATTAACAAATTTATTAGAACGTACTTTTCAGCAGTTCATCTTTTCTCAACCTCCTTTTTCTAAAGTCTCTTTAACTCGTCTTCTTTCTTTTCAATTGACGATTTTAAGTAGCTTTGTTCATTTGTTGCTTATTATGCTCTGCTTTTTCCTACCTTGCTAGCTCCTTCCGTTTTTCTTCTCTTTTTTCGTCCTTGTTCCGTAATGGACGTTCCAAATGTTGCTTACAACTAGTGCATGCTTTGTTAGCTATCATGAGCAGTTCTTTGGGGATGGGAGCTAAATGCCGCTCATTTCCGAATGACATCAATGTGGATTTGGTCATCATCAATGAATTTAATGTTCTCTCACACATTGATGATCAATCGTCGGTGAGGATCCTTGTCGAAATCGAAAGTCCTCCCTCCATATTAGCATCTATATGGGATGCAGTCAAAGCAGTAATTACGACATTTCACTTCTAGTTGTCTTAATGCTTAAGGACATACACGACCGAGTCCTTTCCCAATATAAATTCAAGCTTAGAATAATTTTCACTTCAAGTGTTTGAAACTAAAAATCACAGCTACATGGAAACCAAGAGGGTTCAAATTGCTAACTAAAGGATGCTTCAGAGGAGCAAGCATTTCTTGAAAATATCATGCATGAAGTCTTAATAGTATTTGAGATTTGTGTTCAGCAAAACTCGAAGTGAGAAGTACTTGGTCGTGTATGTTCTGGAGAACCGACTCTAACAGTCCGCAATTCTCTCTTTTGCACTGCCCTACATATCTATTCCACATGAAGCGATGTAAGCAACTATTGAATATAAGAGGAATGCGATTAGCATTGTTGATGCATAAGTCCATCGAATCAAAAAAAATCAAAACATCATGAAGCAATAACAAAATACATGAAGGAAAGAGGCTCAAGAGAAGACAATGTTAGCCTCCTACCACAAGTTCAGGTCGACGGTGATGAAATCAAGGTAGTAGATGATCTGTGTGTATCTGGGCTTATTGGTGACCACCGACAACGACACCGGCATAGAGATACAAAGACGCATTATGGCTGGCAATCGTACCGTTACTCCGAAGGACGCTAAAATCGAACAAAGTTCGCCGAACTACAAAGTTGACCATTTACAAGACATTAATTAAACCGGTAGTTCGCTACGGCCACGAAACATGGACATTGCTAGTGGAGGTCCAACGCGCCCTTGGTGTCTTTGAACGTAAGGTGCTGCTTACGATCTACGATGGAGTACAGATGGAAGACGGATCGTGGAGCAGGCGAATGAACCACGAACTGCATCAGTTGCTGGCAGAACCTCCCATCGTACACATCGCTGAAATCGGCCGACTACGATAGGCTGGACATGCCGTAAGAATGTGTGACGACAGCCCTGTTAAAATGGTTTTCAAAACCGCACCGACGGGTACAAGAAGAAGATGAAAAATATAAGAAAGATTGGCCAAATTGGGTGAAAATGGTAGGAGAAAGCACTGTTCAGAAGCTTATGAGTGGTGTTAAGGAAAAAGTTAGAGAACTCGCCTACCCTAGCAAAAATCAAGTTTTCCCATATAAAATCCTATGTAAAATTAAAACCTCGAACGCAAAAATATAGTTTCACCGATCGAGCTGAAATTTAGCACAGTTATTATAGGACCCAAAAGGCTTCCAAAAATCAAAAGGGAACTGGAATTTGAATTTTGACCCAGGCTAATGCCCATTCTCCAAGGAGACAGGTAAGCATTGTGGTTATTTCAGCAAATAAATTCATTTTTCTGCAAGTATGCTCAGAACGTTTGAATTCCTTTCAGAGATAGTTAGGGGATTCTCTTGATAATAAAAGAAAACATTGTGTATCATCCTTAATTTTACAGATATGCAAGGATGGTGTTATTGCAAACATTATGCAGGGCTTTGTATGCAGGGCTTTTTGGAGCCGGAAAAGGTTCTTATGATGGTTCGAGACAACTTCCCCGTCTGGAAGGGCGGACTCTCATGCAAATGAACCACGAATTTCTGCATAGCTCGAGAACTAATCATACAAATGGAACCAAATTTGGCATGTGGGGTTTTCTGCAAGATTTTATCCTATCGTGGTTTAAGACACCTCCCTCTCTGGATGAAATACTAATTTCATCTAAACATAAGAATTATCCAGGCAACTAAAACACAAAATGTGTATTTCTCGGGTAAGCAGCGTGTTCCGATAGAAGTTTGAACAACTTCTTAGTCAAGAATTAGGGATGCTTGAGTCACTCTCAGTGCTACATTATGCACAAGATGTTAATCTAAGGTTATGCAAGAGAAAATTACGTACAAACTGGAAGGAGACCGTGGAAAACAACCATAAAAGCGCCAGTTCTATTAACTTTTCATTCATTTAGTTGCAAGCGTAGCAAGGCTCGCACCGGGTTCAGCTAGTATAACATAATTTAATATGATAGATTTTGAAGGTTCAGTGTCCACTAAATGCAAAACAACGGCATGTCTGAGATGTTATTTTTTGTGAGTTTTCTCGAGGACTGCAGGAGGATTTTGAGAAAATTAATTCTAAAGTTTCTTGAACACCAATTTGATGAGATTCCCACATATTTGTCGAAGACAATACTAAGACAGATTTGAAGGCAATCCCAAGAAGAATACACAGCCGATACAACGAGTTTGTTTTTGGATTGAATTACCTGAATATTTCAACTATCATTAATCAAATAACAATTCAAGTCGGCTTAGAAACGATCCGCTAGCTTTAGTAGCTAATTCTTGCCATCCGCTATGCTTTTGGAAAACTTCTCCAAACACCAATCGAATCAATAACCGGAAAGTACAATACCTCCGTGCATTCTTCTCATCTGCCTAACAATTTTCAAATCAAAACAATCCACATTCGAATTTCGATACCGAGGCAGCAGATGAAACCACCGCCAAGCAAGGCAGCACCTCGCAACCCCGAACACGGCGAAACACGAAAGAGAAGGGAATGGGTGACCTAAATCTGCGCAAAAAAAACAACAACACCAACATACCTGCTTCGATCGTTGAATCTCCATCTCGCGTCGCTACTGCCGATGCTGCTGATATTGGTGCCGTTGTTGCCAACGACGTTGAGCAACACTAGTAGCGTACAAGCACCAGGGCAGCGCTCATCAATCACGGAATCAGAATCCGTGCCGAAGGATTACATAATTTCACCAGCAACTACCAGCGCGGTCTGTTCTAGGGGTGTTCTATGCTCGTCGCAACTCGACAATGTAGCCGCCAGTAGCCCTCGAAAATTTCCTCCCGAGTTACCCGAGAAGGGGGACCCAGCCAGCAAGCAATCCAATCTCGACACAATGTTGTATAAACGCGCTCGCTCTATAACACACGACGACAACAAGCTCCGGCACAACAACAGAAATCAACTTTCTTCTTGAGGTTAATTCACATCTGCATATATATAAGTATAGGTAACGCGAGTAGTACTATCATTTTCTCCTGACTTTCTGCCGCGTTTCATTCACTGTGGCTACTCTTCACTCACAATCATCATTCGGTGCTGTGAGTGTCACATTCACACACAAACTTGCCAGTCAAACTGGCCATCCATTTCGAACACTTGGGGGACACCTTTGTGTCCCAGGTACCGACCAAACCAGTCAACAACGCTCTGATTCCTTTCGGATGGATCCCTGTTCCACTGCCTAGCCTCGGGGAAATTTCAACATCCTTTCACACCTTCAACAATTCATCATCCGTCTTCTCTACTATGCGTTCTGCTTCCTGCTCTTCCTTCGCAGCCCTGTGGCTTTGGTGGTCTTCTTCTTCTTCTTTATTATTATTTTTATGCTCACCGACCGACGCTAAACGACGCTAATTTCACTTTGGTCTCGAGGTTTTCGACTATGTTGACACGACGTCGACGTTTTCTCTTTCGCCGTGAGAGTTTGGAAAACCCACCGTTGCAAGTTTTCCGAGAATTTTTAGCACCTTTTATGTGTTAATCCATCACTATGATGCTCTTTCTCTCTCTTCTATGCTGTTCACTCACAACACTGACTCACTCTCGTGCCTATGCACTGTGCACTCTGTGTGGAAGGCAGGCAAGGAAAAAAAAAAACACCCAACGGATCCCAAACGGGTCCCGCTGCCTTAGTTGTGGTAGTGGTTTTAGTTCTCGGTCCTGTGTGTCGACGGTCTTCTCGAGGCCCCACCACTCACTCGCAGATCGCGCAGAATGGCAGCCAAAGGGCAAACCTGACACTCGCTCGAGCCGACAACACGGCACACGGCAGCTTTGACTGGATGACGACCGACACGGCGGTGTGGCCGCGCACTCTTCGATGGCACCAACTAACCTAACGGGAATCTCACTCACTTTTTTTTTGTGTGTGCTTGCCTTTCGTACTGGCTCTTTTCTATATCCTCTATAGAGCTCGGTGGGGTCCAGCACCGTCAGTAACAACTGGTGCGAGGTGGCCGAAGATCTGGAAAAAATCGAGAAGAAGGGAAAAAGTACAACGTTTAGTATATGTATTATTGCGATGTGTGAGTTTCAGAGCTTGCGGAATCTTGCACTGCAGGTATTGGATGATGTTGTATTATAAGGTAGGTAGGTAGGTAGGTTTGGAGCATATAGGATTCAGGTTTCTGATTCGCGACCAGTCTCCGGACCTCGGAGATCTGCATGTGCTGCCGCTGTTGCTTTTGGGTTCGAATGGGGGCCACATTCCTGTTTTGTTCGACGCTGATGATGGGTGAGACGACGGGTATTATACGAATGTGCAATGGGTTCAATTACAGTACCAACCCAGGACGGTCGGTCGGTCGGATCGGAAGAGGTGACCTCAAATTTCAATGTTGTGTTTCATTTGCTGTTGTTCGATTCGACAGTGAGATCATTTCATCGGTCTTTTATTAGCGAGATGAAGTTGATGCTCGTTCGAGATTCAGCGGGATTACTCCACACAGAGGCATTGCATATTATTGCGAGACTGACGAACCGATGCTAGGAGGTTCGGATTTGAGAAACGATGAGGCTGTAGCGTTTACAGCAATCTTCAGAACCGTGTTCCGGTGAGTCATGTTTTCAGAATGCAAAATTTAACAATGTTTTAATCGATTAACCTCGGTTGGTATAATTGAACGGTTTGGTATAATTGGGGAACAATCGTGGTTTAAACTTTAAATAATCGAAATATAGTATATGGCACAAACAGAAGCTGGCGAAACACTTCATTGTGGGATATTGTTTACGGACTTCATATGAGATTTTTGTTTTAGGTATCAAGTTGGAGTGGAACCTGACAGCTTTCATTCTTCTTTTTAGCATTTCAAGCTTATTGCTTTCACAATTCGCTTATTGCTTGCTCTCAACGTAAGGAGTGTATCGAAAAGTAGTTATAAACTTCCAAATAATAAAATAGGCATGAAAACATGGTTAAAATTAACATACTATTTCAGTTTATTATAGCTTAACATGTTTACAAAAGATCCAAACGGAAAAACTAGTCATCATGTTCATTTCTGTAGAATGCCCGTACCTTTGATTTGACACCTGCCATCAAATTCTGCACAGTGACCTTTGTGCACTTCCTGGATGCCGCTGCCCAATTTTTCTTAAAATCGGTCATGTTTTGGGACACTGTACCATCCTTCTTAAATATACGCTTGACTATTGCCCAATAGCGTTCGATCGGTCGCAACTGGGGACAGTTTGGTGGGTTGATGTCTTTTTCTACGAACTTGATGTTATTCTCCGTCAGCCACTGTAGAGTGGATTTGGCGTAATGTGCCGATGCCAAATCTGGCCAGAAGAGAGGAGGGGACTGGTGCTTTCTATACAATGGTAGCAACCTGTTCTTCAAACATTCCTTTTGATAAATCTCAGCATTTATAGTTCCTTTTGTATAGAAAATTGAAGAACGCAAGCCACATGTGCAAATAGCTTGCAAAATGAGCACCTTCTGACCGAATTTCTCCATCGCAACAGTCGTATCTGCGGTTGGCACACGTTCCCCAACAGATTTAGTATAAAACTGCGGCCCCGGTAGCGTTCTTGAATCTTCTTTAACGTATGTTTCGTCATCCATCAAAATGCACTGGTCGACATTGTCCAAAATGCAGCTGTACAGCTTTCGAGCCCTGGTTTTGGCACGAGACTTTTGTTCCGGAGTTTGTTTGGGCACTTTCTGCTTTTTGTACGTCTTC
The DNA here is from genome assembly GCA_034211315.2 of Aedes japonicus. Taxonomy (NCBI): domain Eukaryota; kingdom Metazoa; phylum Arthropoda; class Insecta; order Diptera; family Culicidae; genus Aedes; species Aedes japonicus. The sequence continues at coordinate 469 of JASCZW010019855.1, read as the reverse complement.
AAGTCATTCCTGCGCTTGATTCGTTGAATCATTCCGATGCTGGTCCTGAACTTCTTGGCTAGATCGCGAGTAGAGGCAGATTTGTTCCGTTGAATATAATCCACAACTTTTTGGTCCAAATCGGGGTTGCTGGAGCCGGGTTTCCGGCCACTTCTTGGTAAATCCTTGAGGGAGCACTCCTTACCAAACTTTTCGATGATGCGTTTTACACTTGCCGGGTGAACATTTACTCTTTTCGCAATCTGGTTGTAAGTAACACCCTTTTCGGTGCACCAAGTGTGCAGAATTTTCTTTTTAGTCTCAAATTCAATTCGCGACATTTTGAATACAACTTTATCAACAGAAATGAATGAACCGAATAATCATTTTTGACATGTAAACAAAGCAAATGGCGCTTACACGCCAAAAATATATACAGTAGTTTATGCGTAATAACGCATCGAATGTTTATAACTACTTTTCGATACAC
>JASCZW010019854.1:0-22357 GCA_034211315.2 Aedes japonicus | reverse complement strand
TTTTTTATCTGTGATTGATTGTAGTTAATTACGTTAGTGGTTGAGCGCCATAAGCTCCGCATAAGCGAGCCATGGATGATTTATCGGAGATGAATCATCTATGGCGCAAAATGATGGGGTAGCTCTAAAGTTACTCGATCGCGTGCTTATCCTGAAGATTCAGCTGGTCCTCGCGTGGACTTTTTCGGCCCAAAACGAAGCCTCTTAATGTTTACCAGACTTCAAACGAGCTGACGAAACGATTCTCGGCCGTGATCGAGATAATTAAGGTGAGACACAATAAATTAAAAGTCGTTGTGTCCAACCTTAAACAAGCTAATGAAATTGCTGCTCTCAATTTTTACACCGGAGTATTTAGTGTACATCCCAGCTCGAGGTATTGAGATACAAGGTGTGGTCTCCGAAGCGAGTTTGACCCCTGAGATCCTGTTGAAGCAGGGGTTGGTCGATTTAAGAACCTCTGCTTCAGTCAGTCAAGATACTCGATGTGCGAAAACTGGGCACAATATCGATCACTAAGGGTGAAAGAAGTTTACTCCGTCAGACTCGTTTCGTGTAACTTTCTTCTGGTTCAGCCCTCCCTCAATACGTCGAGTTGGAAAACTTCGACTACCTGTGCGGTTGTTTGTACCACGGGTGTAATGCAAGTAGATGGGACATACGACCTCCCATTGCAGCAATAAAGCACGCTGCTCTAGTTGTGGAGAGAAACACGAGGATGGCGCCTGTGCAGACAGCACACCAAAATGCGCCTTCTGTAAGGAACTCCTTCCTCATGCTCTCTCGTCGTGCCCAGCGTACAAACAACGCGGGAACAATTTGAACGCTCGCTGAAACAGCGTTCAGGCAATCGTTCGCCGAAATGGTGAAAAAAGCCTCACCATCACCCGATGTCAATACAAATCCCTTTGCTCCTCTGTCAGATGACGAGTCTGACTTTGATTCGACTGAAGAGGAACATCGTTCACTTTTCCGGAAGGTGCTTCAAAGAAGCGAAGACGCGTCCGCCCACGGAAAGTTGTTGATAAGAAGCCCGAGACCAGCTTGCCCATTTCAAAAAGAGATGGAAAAAAGGAAAAAACAATTCCTCCTGGTTTCCGTAGTACTAACTACACCCAGGACTTTCCATCTCTTCCGGGGACATCCAAACCCCCTGACGCCCCTATTTTAAGAACAGAAGCCCCCTCCTCAAGTGGGCTGTTCTCATTCGATGAAATTGCCGAAGGTATCTTCAAGTACCTCGAAATTTCTGACCCTCTCAAAAGCATTGTTTTAGCAATGCTTCCAACAGTGAAGACCTTTTTGGAGCAATTAACAATTAAGTGGCCCATCCTTGCAGCTATCATTTCCTTCGATGGATAATTTTTCAAATGAGGTCGGGGATTTGATCACTGCTCTACAGTGGAATTGTCGAAGTTTGATTCCAAAATTGGAATCATTTAAATTTTTAGCTCACACTACCGGTTGTGATGCATTCGCTCTTTGTGAAACATGGCTCTCTTCCGAAATCAATCTTCCGATTCATGATTTCAATATTATTCGTCTTGATCGTGAGGATTCACGTGGAGGGGAGTACTTTTGGGGATCAAACAGTGCTACACCTTCTATAGAGTAATTTCCTCAATTCCAGGTATTGAAGTTGTCGCATGTCAGGCTGTTATTAAAAATAAAAGCCTTTGCATTGCTTCTGTATATATTCCTCCTAGAGCCTTAATTAACCGAAAACAACTTTCAGATATTTGTTCGGTCCTTCCTTCTCCACGGTTGATCATGGGAGATTTTAACTCTCACGGTACAGGCTGGGGAGAACTGTACGATGACAACCGATCTTCCGTGATATATGACCTCTGTGACAACTTCAATATGACAGTTCTTAACAATGGAGAAGTAACACGTTTGGCTGGTATATCCTCAGTTGGCAGTAGATTAGACCTCACACTTTGTTCGAATTCATTATCGTTGGATTGCACATGGAATGTGATTCAAGATCCCCACGGTAGTGATCATTTGCCCATAAAAATTTCGGTTGCCACCGGGTTCAATCCGTCGAAATCTGTCAACGTCACGTATGATCTTACCCGTCACATCGATTGGACAAAGTTTAGGACGCCAGTAGATGAAGCCGTAACGACGGTAGAAAGGCTTTCACCGCTGGAAGAATATAACTTTCTCTCCAACCTGATCTTAGACAGCGCGCTTCAAGCTCAAACTCGACTAGTTCCAGGGACGTCATCTCGCAGGAAACCTCCTTCTCCATGGTGGGATCAGCAATGCACCGAGGTTTACCGTAAAAAGTCCGACGCGTTTAAAGTTTTCCGTAGACGTGGAACACCTGAGCACTTCGAAGTATACACGGCTCTCGAACGCGAACTTAAGAGCTTCATCAAGGCCAAGAAACGCGGTTACTGGCGAACATTCGTGAACGGGCTATCGCGCGAAACGTCGATGAGTACTCTGTGGAACACGGCGCGAAGGTTGCGTAACCGAACTACTAACAACGAGAGCGAGGAGTACTCGGACCAATGGATCCTCAAGTTCGCGCGAAAAGTTTGTCCAGATTCTGTGCTGGCACGGATGATTCCTCGCGAAAACACGAATTCGATAGATGAGATCAACCAACCCTTTTCAATGGTAGAGTTCTCTCTCGCACTCCTTTCGTGTGGCAATACGGCTCCAGGCGCTGATAGGATCAAGTTCAACTTGCTCAAGAACCTCCCAGACGTCGCTAAGAGGCGCATGTTGCACTTGTTTAATCTAGAATCCGGTACAATGATGATTGGAGACGGGTGAGAGTTATTGCCATTCAAAAACCTGGTAAGCCCGCGTCCGACCACAACTCCTATCGACCCATCGCGATGTTATCTTGCATTCGAAAGTTGTTGGAGAAAATGATCCTTTTCCGTCTGGACAAATGGGTTGAGACGAATAACCTGCTTTCAGATACTCAATATGGTTTCCGTAGGGGTAAGGGAACGAACGACTGTCTCGCGTTGCTTTCCACAGATATTCAGTTAGTTTTTGCTAAAAAAGAGCAAATGGCTTCTGTATTCTTGGACATAAAGGGGGCTTTTGATTCAGTATCTGTTGAAGTTCTTTCAGATAAACTCCACGCTTGTGGCTTTTCACCATTAATGAATAATTTTTTGTACAATTTGCTGTCAGAGAAACATATGAGCTTCTCTCATGGAACCTCAACAGCTTTTCGATTTAGCTACATGGGTCTCCCCCAGGGATCCTGTTTAAGCCCCCTTTTGTATAATTTTTATGTCAAACTCATTGACGGTTGTCTAAGTGACAACTGTACATTGAGAAAACTTGCAGATGACGGCGTAGTGTCTGTCACGGGACCCAATGGAGTCGATCTGCAAGGACCCTTACAGGATACCTTAGACAATTTGTCTACTTGGGCTCTAGAGCTAGTTATTGAATTCTCTACGGAGAAAACTGTAGTTTTTTCTAGGAAACATAACCCTGCACAACCGAAGCTTCAAATTTGGGTAAGCTGATAACTCATTCTATGTCATTTAAATATCTTGGGGTCTGGTTCGATTATAAGTGCACCTGGAGATCCCATATTGAGTATCTGAAGCGAAAGTGCCAGCAAAGGGTCAACTTTTTCTGCACAATTACCGGGACCTGGTGGGGAGCGCATCCGCAAGATCTTCTAACGTTGTACCGGACAACGATTTTGTCGGTTATAGAATACGGTAGTTTTTGTTTTCAGTCAGCGGGTCGGTCGCACTTCATAAAACTGGAACGTATTCAGTATTGGTGTCTTCGTATCGCGTTAGGTTGCATGCACTTGACTCATACCATGAGTCTTGAAGTGCTGGCTGGCATGTTGCCACTCTCGGATCGGTTTTCAGAATTATCTCTCCGGCTCCTCACCAGGTGTGAAGTTATGAACCCCCAGGTGATCGAAAATTTTGAGAAGCTGCTTGAGTTGAATCCTCAAACCCGCTTCATGACTTTGTACCATTTGTTGTACATAACACAGGATGTCGACCCTTCGCCGAACATTTCCAATCGTGTTTGCTTCCCCGATTTCGACAATTCGGTTCATTTTGATTCAAGCAGGAGCTTCGTGGAATCCCAGAGCATCATCGTCCTATGATTACTCCGGTGATATTTGCTGCAAAGTTTGGCCAAGTTGATTCCACTAAATCGTTCTTCACTGACGGATCATTGATAGATGAGTCAGCAGGCTTTGATATATTTAATGAAATTTATAGCGCCAACCGTAAACTTCAAGCTCCTTGTTCCGTATATGTCGCTGAATTAGCGGCAATACATTTTACGCTAGAAATTGTTGCCTCATTACCACCGGATCAGTACTTCATTTTCACGGATAGTCTCAGTTCTATAGAGGCTATTCGCTCATTGAGGCCGATAAGGCACTCCTCGTATTTTCTCATGAAAATACAGGAGCTTCTAAGTGCTTTATCTTCGCGTTATTTTATCATCACCTTTGTATGGGTCCCATCTCATTGTTCAATCCCGGGCAATGAGAAAGTGGACTCGCTTGCAAAGGTGGGCGCTATGAAAGGCGATATATGTGATCGACAAACTGCCTTCAACGAATTTTTTTTATATTTTTCGTCAACAGTCACTCGTCAGCTGGCAGTATAAATGGAGTAACGGAGATTTGGGGCGAAGGCAACATTATATAATATTGGTTTATAGGGATGGATGTGGGTCCAGACTTCATTCGTGTCATGTCTCGCCTCATGTCCAATCATTATTCTTTGAACGCTCATTTATACCGGGTTGGGCTGAGTGACAGCAATCTCTGTGAGTGTGGACAAGGCTATCAAGACGCAGATCACGTTATTTGGTCTTGTGCTGAACATCGTGGAGTCAGATCTGAGCTTTTTGATTCCCTTCGGGCTCGAGGTAGACAACCCAATGTGCCAATTCTAGATATTTTGGCTGTATGTGATTTGGAGTACATGAAACTCATTTATGTGTTTTTGACTAACATTAGCCTTAGATTGTAGTTAGTTTAACCTGTATGTTTACTTTAAGTTTTTTTTTATATATGTATGTTTATGTGTATGTTTTTTATTTCTTTTTCAAAAAATATCCAAGTCAAAAGAAAACCATAAATTGCATAGTTATAAGTGTTTCAATAATTTAGAATTTAAATTTAATGTGTTATATAAACCATACTTTAAATTCCCACCCTCTTTCCCATCCGTAATTTGTAATTCCTATTAACCTCGAGACGGCCGCGAGTAATCCTCCTAACTTTAGTTTTAAGATAAATGATGTATAAAAATATGAAAATTTGGCTCTGTAAATTTAATTCGATTGAGCCTGTACAAATAAATGATTATTAAAAAAATATAACTAAAACTTTGACCTGATTGACTGCCTTTCCACGACTCAGCCCGTGGCCCAATAAGTGATTCAGATACGTTACTATAAGGCATAAGGTAGCTACATTACAACTGACAAACCCATTTTCTTTTTCAGACTCTTTATAGCCTCAACAACACGTCCGGCGTAGCATCAAATGTATCCCAGAGCATAGTGGTGCAACCGCAGAACAATTTTTGTTTCCTGTGTCGTCAGAGCTGCGGTAGCCAAGCAGAATTTGCAATTCATATTCGGGGACATTTTGTGGATGGAAAAATTTCCGCTACAACGGTGGATTCGAATACACTGATCGCGAGACATGTCGACGTTCACGGCGGTAGCGTTTGCAGTTCAAGCACCTAAATAAATACCGGCAGTTGGCGCAGTTCAGGATTTGATTGAATAACCTCTTGATTTGAAATTTTCTAAACGAATTTACATATCCATTTGTACAGTGATCGACATTTTATTATTTATTTCTGTTATGTTTTCTTTATGTTAATTTATCGTAAGCTAACGAAAAAATAACTTGTAGCTGATGTGGTGAAAAGGATCTTCTAAAGATCAAGAGCAATTAGGATGTTTTTTTTTAAACGGAATCAAAAGTAGAAGGAGAGTAAAATTATAAATTTCCATTGAATCATATTGTGCGTCATGTTTTATTATTCTCAACATCCGACAATCACCTCTTCCAATGTCAATTCTGGTTTGCAGTTATGTGCCGGCTTGAAGAATCGAAAGTACGATGGAAGTTGCCAGAGGAACTGACCAGTAGTTTACTTGTAAAACTTCCGACTTCAACCAAGTGTATCGCAAAACTCAAACAACACCTGGTTTGTAAGCAAAAGCTGAACGTTAAATGGTTTTGGCATATCGTGCTGAGATGGTTGTGAGTTTGATTAAGCCGTTTTTCATCGGAGCGTGAATGAAACCCGCCGAGGTGGGAGACAGCATCAGTCTTATCGAATTAGTTATGCATGGCTGTCTGGAGCATGTGGCCGCGTTCAGTGCTCTGATCTGCATTTTCAAAGAAAATGTTCCAAACAACGTAATTAGCCTATGAACGGTTCGTTGCTGACGATTCGGTTAAGCTGGTTCTGATTGAACCACATTATACGCGGCATCATGCCGGCAGCTCAATTTTGTAATCTTGACCGCACGTGTTTCAGCGATCTTTTCTTCACACTTTCTCGTAGCTCATCACATGTAATGGTGCTCGCTTCGCCCCGAGGTTGTGAGCGGACCAATAGAGTAGCTTTACGGTCAATAGTAGTCGACGAAGAAAAATATAAGAGTAAATCTTGATTGGTTTTACTTTTATGCGTGTAAGAGGAAGCAATACGCCTTTTGCTGAAAAGCGAAACATTTTGTTCAAGTGATAGGTAAATATTCACTGGAAGAAAAAAATATTTATTTATTTTTTGCTTGATTCGGAGAGATTGAACCATCATCAGTGTGAGAGGATTCACTATAGGGAGCTGTTTTTTTATGCGATTATTTGGAAAGCAAAATTTAAAGTGCAAGCTCGCTGTTAATTTCTGGCGCAGTTATACAACTGCGTTTCAATTGCATCGGCTGTATACCAAGCGGAGGATGTAAATTTTCCAACAATAAATCAAACATCATCAAGAAAACAGAAGGAATGCATTGCGCTGCCTCTTGATCGCATTTCTACTTTTCAGTTTTTTTTTCGGAAAATTTTGCATCCAAGACAATTTCGGTCAACCATTGAATAATTGGCTATAAATTAAAATGTGCCATTTTTATCACGTTTATTGGAAATTTTACATGATCTGCATCCATGCGCAAGCGATGAACTTCTGCTCGCAGCATCGCCATCGGTATGCCAATGGAGTGCTTCGTGGGTTTTCCAAGGTGATCGAACTTCTGGCACTACATGAAAATGGACCAAACGCCTTTTTGAAGTCCGAATTGAGCGCAGCATTAGTGTTACGTATGCCAGTGGCGGCCGTTTTCGTTCACATGCTTATCTTTATAGACGCGCGTTGCAAGTGGTCTGCTTCGATTGACCATGAGAGAAAGTTCGAAGCTTGATGAATGATTGCACAGTTGGGAACTTTTGGATGCGTTTTTCGGCTTGGGTCAAGAATTGGTACAAAATAGGTGCAAAGATGTCTCAGAAGGTAAGTCAGAAGCGAAATTCAACGGTGGGAAATCGCTGTCGGTATATAATTCGAGAATAATAATAGTAGTAGTCAGTGGTAAATGTAATGAATATATCTATTCAATATCATACACATAAATGGAGAGTCTCAAACAATACAAGTTTTCTGAAGCATTTCATACCTTTACTAAAATATTTTATGGGAGAAACAGTCTTTCTTAGCAATACTTGCATGTTGCAATGTTCGTGTGAAATAAAATACAAATTTAAGTGCATTAGCGCAAAAATTCCATTAAAAAAATACGATCTCCCAGAATTCCATAATAATTGGTAGTTTATATCCTCATCAAAAAATATAAGACCAGTATTTCTCATTAGGGTGACTTATTCTGCGTTAGGGTGGTGTTTAAAAGTGTTTTTTTTTTCAAAAATTTATAATTTTTGAACCACTGAGTTTTTTTTTTCATCAGCTCGTTTATTTGTTTACAATGCATTGCTTTTTGGTGTAAATAAGTGGAGCAATTTTGAAATGTTCTGTTGTATGCTTACGCAGAACTATAGATATTCATATATATGCATTATGTCGGACAGTCAAGCAGCTCTTAATGCTTTAAAGTCAGCAATATGCAATTTCAAGCATGTTTGGAAATGTGTTCAATCACTTCAAAAGTTGTCTTGTAGTAATCAAGTCAATTTGTATTGGGTTCCTGGCCATATATGGAAACGAGAGAGCTGATAAACTAGCAAGACTCGGATCGTCTCATCAGTTCGTAGGACCTGAACCCTTTTGGGGTTTATCCGCTTCTTTACTAAGAGTGCCACTGCCCGGCAATCTTCAACAAAAGATTTAAGTTCTTCAGCAAAGGACTACTAAGAACCCTCTGAGATCTGGAGAAGAAACCCCAGCACGGCAGTACAGCTAATTCGGTGTGTTAAACCGCCCTGGGACAACGCTTTAAGTCAAACATTGATGCTTAGTCATGCTTAACTAAAGCAAAAAAGGGAGATATCACAATAGATCTAAGAACTGGTCGCAGTGATGAAGATATCCTACACGGAGAAGAAAAGGGGGGTGCAAATTATTCGTGGCTGGCTCGAGGTTAATGGGTCACATCATCGTTTGGTAAGAGCTAAGGTAAGGTTATTTAAGTTAATAAATGGTGCTCATGACTGCAGCTGCCGTCAAATCCTCCGTTCCTATAGCCCCTTTCAGGAGCTAGGCGAAGATGATTGGCGAATAGCTTGCTAGGCAGGTACAAGTAGCACGGACACAAAAAGATAGTATAACTGCGACACAATGGCAGAAAATGTTCTAGAGTGGAGGGGAGGAGGGTGATGACAAAAGACTCTAAAATCAGACAAATAAAGGAGTTCATAAATTGCTTGCATGTAGATCATGCATTCCCTAAATATCTCTTACCTCGCGGAAGGGTTTTCTACCTCGGGCCACTATTTAAGGTATCGAATATTCGGGCCCTGGAGGCATCATTATCCTGGCAATGCCCAGCTGCGTGAGCCGTCGGTTCCGCACCTACATAAATTGCTATCGAAGAGGTTAATTCTGAAGAGATGTGCGTCTAGCGAGAAACGATCGCATTAAAAAATGGTATTTTCTCGGATGCTGATAAGAAAAGCTAAGACAGATAATTGCTTTTTATAAATTTCGCATGAAAGGTAATTATTTAAACTTACTTGCAAACAAATTCAATGTCCTTACGCGCGGCCTTCCGGTAGTTAACCGGAACATTTGCCATGGCGGACGAAAACATGCGTGTAGGCATGTTTTTGAGTTCTTTCTTCGTTTTATTTATCAATTCCTCCTCAGTTTTCACGACAAAATCGTTGAAGTAGATCTTACGCTTCAGGTTTGCCCAGAAATTCTCGATGGGACTCACCTTGGGGACGTTGGTCGGGTCGCCGACTTGTGTACCACATCGATATTCAATCGCTCATTCTCCTCCAACGATCGCTTTCGACTCAGATCCGAACAGAACACCGCGTCTATGCCCTTCTGGTTATTCTTGATGAACGGCGCAACTTCCGGCAGGCATTTCGTACTATAAATTTCTCCGTTTACGGCCAGTCTGGAGCGAAAGAAGAGCGGCTTTGACATTCCCTTCTCGCTGATTGTCAGCCACAGCAGCACCTTCTTGGGGAACTTGGTGTGTGAAATGAACATCACATCGGAGCTCCTTCGTGGGGGAAGTAAAATACGAAGTGCCCTGCCAGTCGTTGCCATCCAGGGTAAGATAGGTCTCGTCGTCCATCACCACCGCCTAGTCGTGATTCGCCGGAAAAATCGAGTTGGCCATCTTATTCAGCCGCTGCCGCTGGGTCATGGCTTGGGGCTCCGAAACCGGTGGACCCGACTTCCGCTTCCTGACATGTATGTTCATGTTCGCCAGATACTTTTTCACTACTTGGCCCGTTAAACCGACCTCCCGGCCAAGCGCGCGCAGCGATGTAGCCACTTTTCACTCGGTCTTCCTCTTCAGCATCTTTTAAAGCTTCTTGTCGTTCAGGGTCGTCGGCCGTCCGGGCTTTCTTTCGATGCTCTGATTGTTGTCAGATGTTGAAGATGCCGGAACGGCCGTATCCGGCGCCCACAAAGTGCCGCACGATGTTCATTTTCGACGTGGTGGGGTGCCGTTCATTGAACGCGTACACATCTGAACGGAGTTGCTTCACTGTTTTTGCCATCACGGTTAGAGTTCGACTGATAGGGTTGTCAAATTTTGTCTGCTGACTCATGGGTTACAATGATTGATGCTGCATGGGTAGTTTCGTCAGTGCGGGTGTAGGTAAACCCATGAAAAATCGGCAATTTTTGTCCATTTTTTAATGCAAAAGTTAGTGGTTGGACATAAGTCTTGACATCACACGAATGAAATCCCAACTTACATCCAGACCTTTGAACCAATATCTCATCGAAACATTTGGAATAATGAAATGTAACCCCGCCCAAGAGAATTACTTGTCCAATCGTTTTCCAACTTTGAAGACAACTCTGAAATTCTTTTCTCAAAAATCTCGTCTTCTTGTGCGCCTACCTTTGCTAGAGAATTGAGCAATATGCGGGGAGCCATGCAACGGTAATCTTAAATGATCTTTTGACCAACGCAATCATCTGCTCCGTTATTTTTGAAAGAAAGTATGATAAGTGCCCCACTGTTTTCATCGAATGTAGGGCCTCAATCGAACTGAGACTATCCGATGAAATGAAGATGAACTAATGGTTTATGGGCATGTCTGAAATTATCCGCAATGTGAAATTGATTGCTGCCAGCTCAGCAACGGAACAAAGTTCCTGAAGTTTCCGGAAGGCAGATGAGTATTAATTGTAAAGACCGAATCCATCAATTAAAAAAAGTTCAAAGTTGTTCTGGTACTCCTTGAATAGCCTTTTTTCATAGCGAGATCTTAATCTATGGAGGAACTGTGATAAGACAAGCGCACATTGGAGAATTATAGCAAGGAAGACTAATATTGGATGACATATTGTTAATATAGAATGAATCTAGGCTGGGTACTCAATTCGAGCATTTCTTCGAAGTTTTCAATCACAAGGTTGTTGCTGATTCCACACTTGATCAGTCATCTATATGAGAGAAAGTTTTACTTCTACCAGAACCTCCAGGCTCATATTGTACATTGAATGCATACAGCCAAGGGAAAAACGTAAACAACGACATTGAATGCGTTTTAATTTAATGAGGTGGCTGTTTCTTGCCGAAAGGAAGCAAAAAGTGCCACATTCGAGAAAGAATAGTTGTTTTATAAAGCTTAATAAGGTCTTCCGGGTGAGCACTCCAGCATTTCTCGGAAATTGATTTTAGAAAATTGATCCTTTGTTGATATTTCTACGCAATGTGAAAAAATTCCAAAATTGTGAATGGATTGTCCAGAATCAATATCCCTCGTGAAGTCATAAAGAACATGGATGGACTGGTCTGTTTTTCGACAACCATTTTTTATTGAGATAATAATTGGTAGGTGATCACTACCATTACCTTCCACAGACAAGCTAAGGATAGTGAAATAGAACGCAAAGATATGTCAAGTCGACTCTCCTTGGCAGGAGGTTTTACTATTCGTTTCGCTTCCCCAGTGTTTAAGATGGTCAAGCTGAAATCGTCGCATAAGTCATAGAAAATACCCGGAGAGCAATTTGCGTAGTAACAACACGCTTGTAACAAATCAGTTGGAGTGACTGATTTAGGATTCAATTAAGTCACAATCAAGTTGCTGCAGCACATTTTGATTATTGTGTTCTGTTTGGGTTGTAGATGGTGCTCAGTAGCGTGATAGATGTAGCAATTCAGCTTGCCATCCTATAGAGATGCGATACCTTTCATCTCAAGGCAGCACCCTAACCAGTTCTTTCCAACCGTATTTTAAAAGCTCGTTTGAAAACTGTTCAACACGAGCAGCTTAGTTGTTTTTCAACTGAACAATTTCCTCCACAACTACCTGGAGGGTTGAGGTAGGATTCCTATCATCGTCTGAGGATGCTGTAACATTGCCGTTGTGGTACTTGGCAAAGTCTTGCCTTCAATCTTTCGATAACCTCACACTCTTCTGTGAGAAGGTTACCTTCCTAGTCTCTGCACATACCGGCTTGAGGTATATGGCCGTAGCTAGTACAACTTATCGTAGAATTTGTGTATCGTTAGCACGGTACAGTGCCTCCATTGTTTCGTGATCTTGTTCTTCCATTAAGCGCTTGTTTCTTCGAAGAAAAGAGTTTTGCCTGTGCCATGTCTGTCTGTACGGTTCTTCATTCGCTCTCATACGATGTTTCAGCGTTCTCACCCATGCGGCATTCTGTTCCTCTACTAACTGTTTGCATTCACCATCAAACCAGTAGTTTTTCGATTTGGTGAAGAAGAACCTAGTTCCGCTCTTGCAGTGTTGCCAATGGCGGTTCGAAAATATCTCTAGCTATTCTCAAGAGTAGCAACTCCAACCTGCTCTTCCGTTGGTAGGGCTACTTCTAGCTGTTGCACGTATTCCTGGGCAACTCCGGTTTCTCGTATCAGCGCAATGTTAGGCCGTGGCGGCCGAACGTGGCGCGTGTTGACACCGTTGAAAGATTTGAGCGCATACATATTGCAACTTGAAGGTGGTCCGAGTTTATATTCGCATTGCTGTAGATGCGTCCGTTGTTGAGATTGGAGAAGGTTTTCCCTTCGATTAGAACATGGTCAATTTTATTCTCTATTCGTTGGTCAGGTGATCCCCAACAGGCTTTGCCGAAATCTTTGCGGGGAAAGAAGGTACTTCGGACTACTTTCGTCATCCCTTTGTCTCCCTTCGTGTTGACAGTGTACGTTGATGATGCTGTAGTTGAAAAAGTGACCCTTGAACTTCACTTGCACATTCACAGCACGCAAAAGCCGCTGCCCAGATCGTTTGTGGTGCCACATCTCTGGTAAAAACGAACATTGTCCGCTTTTTCTTACCTTCTGACCTGTCCAGCAGAGTTTTAGCAGTGCTACGACTTCAATGTTACGTGGTTGAAGATCGTCGCAAATTCAATCGTAGCATGGGAAGCAGAGCGAATTGCTTTTCCATGTTTTGAGTATCCAATTATAGTCCTGATTTCTTCACCTACGCCTTTGCCGATTGTTCCGGTCCTTATTTTCATCTGTATTATTTGTAACATTAGATTTTTAATGGCAGCTTGTTGAGCCTTTTCCAACTTGCCGGAGGTCCATTGAGCACAGTAGTATCCACCGTACATGTACCGGAGAAATGATCCTCGAGTTCAAGAAGAACGCTAAGCTGAGGGGTCAACTTAAAAAAGCTGCCCGAACGGGAGCGGGAGTGGAGGAACGAGCCCTAGCCACGTTAGCGACTCTTCAATGCAAAAACCTGGACGAGATCACGGAGGCTGGCGAAATCTCTACGGCCATTAAGGCCCAGAGGGGAGTCGAGGTAGCCACAACAGCCATATGGCTGAGAAAGGGTCTACTACGACCTAAGTGGCTGTCAGTAGCCGCCGCAGATTCGGCCGTAAAAGTGGCAAAACTCAAAGTGGGTGGTCCGTTTGTCGCATGAGTGTGCATCAGCCGCCAAAGGTATGCTTTAAGTGCCCCAAGAGCGGGCATATGTCGGGGGAATGTAAGGGCCACTAATGCCTTATAGGAGCGACTTTTGCCGAAGGAGTGGAGGAAAAGGCCACAAGGCCCGGGACTGTAAGGAGCCCCGCAAATGCAAAACGTGATCTGGGATACCAGATGACATGCATGGGAGGCCCCAAGTACCCGGCCTACAATGGGTAGACTGAAAAGCTAAACACAGTGCGGGTAATCCATTTCAATCTGAGCCACTGTGATGCAGCTCAGAAATTGCTGTGTCAGGCAGTTCGCAAGTCAGGAACAGATATCGCAATAATATCCGACCGATACCGCATCCCCGCCGGTAATGTAAACTGGGTTGCGGATAGATCCATGGCGGTATTATGGACGAAGGGCAAGTTCCCGGTCCAGGAGGTTGTGTCCACCTCAAATTATTATGCCAGAGGCACGGATGGGTTTAAAGTGGGTCGAGTAGTTGGCACCCTCATCCCCACACTCTGAGTTTGTCAGGAGTCTGTATGCAATTTTCCATCCCGTTAAACCCGTACCATTCCAGGTGGAGCAGATACTATGGTAAGGGACTATCAATCAATACATCCAAGCTCGATTCTCAATTATAGTTATTAATTTGAATCTTTCAGTTTCAGGCAATATTTACTGTATCATCCTTAAATCTGGCTAGAGTTCCGTTGGAAGCATTGGTATTGTCTAAAACAGCCGTGGCCAGACAATATCTGCGTTCACTTCACCGCACAACTCCCAGCTGGAAGTTCACTTCACCGTGTTTGCTGCATTGCAATGGGTCTACGAATGCGCAAGTTGGGGACGGCATTATTGGAACCTATGCCATTTCTCGCGTTAAGCCTTTGCAATGTATGTATGTTTGAGAGCACAAATGCCATCGCTTGCTACTCTTCGTTCCTTGTAACGAACCAATCAAAGAGCACAACGCAACAATAGTCTCAATTTGAATAAAATATATATTAAAATTTCTCGAACACACAACGTGTTAGTAAGCCTGCCTCAACCAAAATAACCGGAAATAAGCTTAGCCACTCAGACTTTTGTTTTCATTGAATACTATCTTACATTAGAGTAGTTTAGTTAAGTTTGCTTTATTATCAACAATGTTGACATTGGGGATAGGTTCGTCTCCTAATGAAAGGTTGCTTACTAGCCTTGACGATAAAACACTATAGGCCGCTATTGTTTGTAGATCTCTCTGTGATTTTTTGATAGTTTCGTTTTGAATTTTGTCAACCGCTGGTTTTCAAAATATGCGTCATGAAATACAACCGGAAACTTGTGGCCAACTATGGTGTTTCTCCCTGATTGGAAAATAGACTCACTGGAAAAGCCATCGGTTGGAGATTCCTAAGTTTTGAGTAATACCAACAGTAAATTGGGCTATAATGGTGAACACGTATGACAGATTGAATTGACATGATCACTAAGTGTCAGGTCATCGTCCAAGAAATGTGTGTGTAAAAGTTTATCTCTTTTGTTCAGATCATGTGGGAATGAACTCAAATTTTCGCTAGCTGTCTATTGAGGATCGACTCCGGACGTTCGAACATCAGTACATCCGTGTTCATGTTTGTACATTAATTTGGAAACATATATATTTTTTCGCATGTGTTTCATTCTCTGCTTACCGGTTATCTTACGGCCGCACCAATGGCACACCGGTAACCACATCAATAACAACTCCATACTACGGCTACGTAAGGCTACACAAGTGATTGACCGTTTGTGTATGCCGGCGGTAATTGTCAATTATGTTTTGATAGGTTTGATGGTTCATGATGAGCATCGCTTATATTTTGGAGGGATTTAGCCAAAAACAACGTTCAAGTTCAATGCGAGGCTTGAAATAGACGTGGGCAATAATTAAATCCGTTACGGTAGTGTTGATATCTTATTCTTCTGTTCACCAACATGTTCACCTCGTGGACATCTAGTAATAAATGCTCGTTCAATAAATTTCACTTTCGTTTAAGCTTTGATTGATGCTTACTTAACAGTGATGTATTGTTCGTCTTCCAGTGGATGGAACGAATGGAGAAAAGTTGCTCTTCCGATTTTGCAGTTGATTGATTGATTTCGATTCCGACTTGATGATGGAGCTAATGTTTGAAATTTTCAAACTATTTACAACCGTTACCGCTGTTTTTGACGAATTATTATATCATAGGGGTGGGTTGAAGTGGCAGACGCGTTCAGAAAAAAAAACATGAGCCAGCAGAAATCAAACGTTCACCGATGGAGATCTGTTGGTTGCTGCGAGTAATTTTGCTTAATAGGAAGATGATCTTAGAGTATATGATTGAAGCCATAGGTTAGTCGTTGAATGGTTACCAAAGATCAAATTATTTATTTGATGAGTTTAACAACGAAGCACTAACTAGCATATTGGAAGGATGACTAGTGAATAGCAAGGGAATTTAAGGTGGAATTATCTCATCGTTTTAGTTCATCCCTCAAACAGTTGGTATATGTTTCATGGTTTGTAATGAGACCACTTGAGTGTATTTATGTTTTAGTGTTGAATAGAGAGAATTAAGCCACATTACGAGATTATGCCATTACACAGTAGGGAACATCTTTAAGTACATGGTTGGATGAAAAAGTTTAATCACAGATAAAACCTTCCGTAGTAATTAGCTGATTGCAGAAGCATGAAACATCTTCAGTTTATATATAACGATGGATATATTGAATGAGAGAAACCTAGCTCGAGGCGTTAGGCTGTTGTTAGTAAATTATCACATCGTAGTGATGAAGCGGAAAATCCTTTGTGAAAAATTAAATCGAAATAAGATTTTAATTGTCAATGATTACACGTTAGTGATCAAATGGATCATTTTCGAAATTCATCGATAGCATATTACTAGTAATTGTCCATTTGCCGACGCAATTTGTATGTTACGACGGCCTTTCGACTGGGTTTGGTAACAATGAGTTTGGGAAATGCATTTTCAATATTCAGGTATTAGTTATCAAATTTGAAAATTTATACTTATTTCATAATGGGTGATTCATACAATGTTATGTACCAAAGGGAGAAGAAAGCCGCCAAGCCGACATGCCAATAAGCCGACAAGCCGACAAACCGAGATATCAGTGGTTATTTATTAATGGGGTAAGTAAAATGCAACGTCTTGTTCTTAAAGACGATCAAAATTCTTTTGTTTGATGGTTTAAATGAAAGTATGTTTCAAATAAATTAAGGAAAAAAAATATCATAACTTTGCATCGTGTTTTCGGCTTGGTGTAGCATATTTGAACCCATTTAGCTCACACTCTTTTAATCAGATCACGCAGCAGTTTTTGTGCAATAAATTTACGTCGGCGTTCGCACGTGTGCTACCATGATAAACGTAAACATACAATGAGATGTATACTTAATCGAATAAGCGGAAGTAGTTTAGAAAATAAGAATATGTTGTCTGTCAGTTAGTTGGTTATTGAGCTCAAGGGTTTATTCGCGGAAATTTGTGATTAAAAATCTTATAAATTCGATCAAAACTGGTTTAATGTGTATTATTTTCGTTTGTCAAATTTCATACGGCCTGTGAAGTATTTAAGGAACAGCAAATACTGCATAAAAACTAATGTGTACACATTACCAATCCGGTTGCACCACTCAGATTGCTTTGAAGTTTGCTATCGATAATATCATCTATGGTGAAAACCTTGACAAAGCGTTTGGCTGTCAAACGGAAGCAAGGAAGTGGTGGCAGAAGTGGCCCGGTTGATTCCAATATGGGTAAGGAGGTTTTTAGCAGAATCTCTACACGCCGTTGCAACGTTGCCTTTCATCGTGATGGACGACGAAACCTACCTGTTATGGTCGACCTCCGCTAACTACCCGGGCAGCACCACTTCGTCACCAAGTAAAGTTTGACGTTCCAAAGGATGTTCGGAAGAAGAAAATGTCAAAATTTGCCAAAAAAAATCCTAATCTGGCAGATGATTAGTAAAAAGTCAATCAGAGTCACACATTTCTGAAGAGTGACTTTTGGTATTTTTGCCAGGTATTTTTGCCAAACCTGTATCGAATACAAAATAAACGACTTTTGAAAAGCTTCATGAATTTCTGGAAAGATCTCTGAACTTAAGGGATGTTTTCTAATTTTTTGGAAAGTTCCATGAACTTCTGAGAAATACTCAAAACATTGTGGAAAGTTTCTTAAATTTCTCGATACTGAACTTCTGGGAAGTTCCCTGAACTTCTAGGAAGTTCTCTGAATTTTTGTGAAAGTTCCTGAATTTCCGTGAAACATCCTGAATTTGTGGTAAATTTTCAGTAATATCTGGAAAGGTATCTTAACTTCGGGGAAGAACCTTCAACTTTTGGGACCTTCCCGGAACTAATGTGAAGTTCCTTGAGTTTTCGTAAGATTCAAAGAATTTCTGTAAAATTCCTTGATTTTTTGGGATGTTGCCTACTATTCTGGGAAGTGCACTTAACTTAAGGGAAGTTTTCTGATTTGCTGGGAAATTGTCTGAACTTCTCGAAAGAAACTCTTAATTTCTTGGATGTTCCTGAACTGTGAAGACTGTGAAGTTTCCTGTCTTTTCCGTCCTGTACTTGGTGACAGAACCCTCAAACCCTCAAAGTCTCCTAATCATCTTGGAAAGTTCTATGAGCTTCTGAGAAATACTGAAAAAAATCTGATGCATTCTAAACTTATGGATTCTAAATTTCTCGATAACTGCTTGAGCTTCAGGGAAGAACCCTGCAGTTTTGAGATGTTCTCTGAACTCACGTGAAGCTCCTTGAATTTATGTAAAATTCTCTGAATATATAGGATTTTTAGGAAGTTCCTTGAATTTCTGGATAGTTGCCTGAACTTCTGGGAAGATCCTTAAACTTCTGAGAAGTACTCTTAATTTATGTGAAATTTTCATGAATTTCCGTGAAATATCCTGAGTTTCTGGTAAATTGCTTTATTTCTGGAAAATTGCCTGAGCTTCCGGGAAGAACCCCATACTTCTGAGAATTTCCTGATTTTCTGAAATGTTCCTTTATTTTCTGGAAAGATTCCTGATTTTCTTTGATGTTCTGTAAACATGAGGTAGAATCCAAAAACTTCTGGAAACTTTCCTAAATTTCGAAAAAGTATCCTGAACTTCTTATAACCTCCCTGCGTTTCTGGGAAGCTCACTAAATTAATGCCATTTTTTTCGAAGCTTTGGCAAGCATTTTTGTTTGTCGGTTTCTTGGCGGACGCAAATAGGGCCTGTACTTGAAAAAAATGCATAATTTTTATCCGTGTGTAACTGGGTAGAAATTAATGAAAGCTAGAGTATAACTAGGTTTGGAGTGAATTAGTTACATGTGCAAAATTTCATAACAATCGGCTCAGGGGTTATTGAGATGTCATTGAAACAAGAAGAATATTGCTGGTGTTTAGGCTCGATTTGGCCTGGTAAAGGGATACATGGACTGTAATATTCGAAATAAAGATGCTTTCTTTACACTACAAATTAAATCCTTTATTCTCTACATTTCCGTATTACACTGTTACGCGACGAAAGTGCACAAGCAAACTGGAATAAAAAATGGTGGAAGGCACGCACGCAGTCCGATTTCCCCTTTTCCTTTTCCTTCTCCTCCTTTTCGTTAACGGCGGGGTCGGTGCGGTGCGATGATTCCTGAGCGGGTTGCCAACTAAACAAAAGCATCATAGCAACCACTGCCAATAAAAGTGTGAACTTCGTGTTTCTTGACAGCATTCCAGTTTTACCAAGCGACACGATCGGTCGTGTTTTTCGCTCCCTCGCAGTAAAAGTTTTTTTCTCCCGTTTTTCCCCCTCGCCCGCTTTCTCGCGATTGCGTGTTCGGTTCGCGACCTATCGCCTGCGCTTGCTCATCTTTTGGTGGTGGCAAAGCAGAAAAAAGTGCTTCAAAGTTCGGAAACATTTCCCGCTCGACCTATTGCTGTGGCAATGGGTCGAAAAAATCGACCAACGGTGACATCCGCTCCCGAAACATTACCGCAACCAGGCAGCTCCAAGCGGCTGCGCCAAGATGACGCTGATCCAGTGGATCGCAACGCTCGTCTACTAGCGAGCAATCAATTCGCCGTGCTTCCGATCCAGGAGGTGCCGAAGAAGGTGAAGGTTCCCCCGCTCTTCACGACGTCAAAGGACATTGCTGCACTCAGGACCGAGCTTGCAGCTATCAAAATCCATCCGCTGTACAAGCTGTGCAGTAATGGAACCAAAATTATGTGCTCGACGGAGGCTGACTACCGTGCTGTCGGCGCTCACCTAGTCGCGAAAAAACACGAGTTTTACACTCACGACGCGCCCGGAAGCAAGCCTTAGAAGGTGATTCTGCGTGGCCTTCCAGAACTCACACCGGAGTCAATCTTCGCAGAGCTGCAAGCGGCGGGACTAAAGCCTCAGAAGGTGTTTCCCATCAGGCGCCAGCAACACGGTAACTACCGGGACCAACTCTATCTGGTCCACCTTGTGAAGGGATCCGTCACGATGGCGGGAGCTGATGGAAACACGGGCCCTTTTCGACGTCATCGTCGAGTGGGACCGGTATCGTCCGAGACAGCATCGACGTAACGCAATGTGGCAACCGCCTTGCGTTTGGACATGGAACTCGAAACTGCCACATGAAACCACGATGTGGCAAGTGTGCTGGAGCCCATAGTACCAACGATTGTGCCCCGATGGAAGAAGGTGCGCTACTGAAGTGCGCAAATTGTGGCGGTAACCATGAGAGCTGCAATCGAACCTGTCCAAAACGTGCTGAATTTTTGCCATCCGAAAAAGGCGTCCACCAAGTCTCGGCCTGCTCAACGCCGTCCACCACCTCCGATGAACGAGGAGAATTTCCGTCGCTTCGGTATCAGGTGCCAAACCTACCACCGATCCCATTAAATCACCGCCAAGCAAAACCGCCCGTCAGCTTCCGTTCATCATCGTTGCTGCAGCAGCCGCCGCCGCCCGACTCCCGACTCCTCCTCCCGGCTGGGGCAATCCGGAATCGCAGTACCACCACGCAATCACCCATCGATCGACAGCTCTACGACTCGGAGCAAATGGTGGAGTTCGTGCAAGAGCTCTATCGCCAACTACGTTCCTGCCGCTCCAAGCGAGGAACAGCTCAAAGCCGCCACATCCGTGACGATGACGTTCATTTTCAAATATGGACCATAATCGCTCCATCAACATCGTAAATTGGAATGCTTGTTCCATCCGGAACAAAACCGTTGAGCTCGGTGACTTCCTTAACAGGAAGGCCATCGACATCGCCATCGTCACCGAGACACATCTCAAGCCCGAACTCACCGTTATTATCCCAGGATACCGGATTGTGCGACTGATCGTAGCGGCCCTAGTGAGAGGAGTCGCGATCGCCCTGTACGCTACAACATCAAACTGCCATCTGCTTCCGAGCTTTCAGCCGCAGTCCATCGAGCCATCGGAGTCGAGGTCGAAAACTGCTGTCGGCCCAATCACCATCATCGCGGCCTATTGTCCCGGGCAAGCCAGTACCAACAGCTTGGAACAACAACGGCCCTACGAAACGACATCCGTAAGCCAACTCCGAGGCAGGGGCAGTTCATCATCGCCGGCGACCCAAATGCGAAACACGAAGCCCTGGGGAACACCCGGCGGAATCGGAACGGAATAATTCTGCAGGAAGACCTAGAAGAGGGACATTACACCGTCCTGGGCCCGAATACTCCCACCCGGCTGAGCAGATCCGGGTCCATTCGACAATCGACATCTTCCTCACCAACATGGGGAACAACATCGCCCAGCCGATCGTACACCAGGAGCTCAGCTCGGACCACTATCCGGTGGTGGCCAGCCGTTGGCTCCTCGGTCAACCGGCATCGAATCACCAGACGGAACTACCATCGCGCCAGTTGGGAGAGGTTCCTGACAACACGCGTTGACGACAAACATCGATTTTGACATGCACCTTGATTCGGTTGATGACATCGAACGACAGCCGCAGGAGCATCGAGCAAGCGATCTCCCATGCTCCGGGAGCAACATGTAACGCGGTGATAGATCAGGTGAGTGACTCTGTGACCAGCGATGGACCGCACCAAAGATTTAATACAATTGCGAAACGCCATTCGAAGGCAATACCAGCGAACTGGTTTGCCAACGCTCAAACGTCACCGTAATCGAGTGACCAAAATGATTGACGCCAGAATGGTGGACCTCAGGAAATAATGATTTCGCGGAAAAAATTCGCTCTCTCCCAGATTGTGCTAAGCCGTTCTGGAAGATGACAAAAATTTTTTAAAATCCAAGCTAAGCGCCTATTCCACTCGTTGATCCCACTTTCAGACGTCAATCGACTCTAGGGATCGGTTGATAACACCTGCTGAGTAAAGGCCGATGAGATAAGTCAACACTTCGTCAGCTCCCAACAATCTCGCCGGTCAAAACATCGTCAGTCCGCCGACGCCGCCAGTTAGCGCGCTTATAACCAACATCGACCAAAGTCTCGAACGACTTCTCCGAAGATTTGGAGATCTCAGCTGACGAATTGTTGACTTATATCAAGACCTCTAAGAACATGAAGGCCCCAGGTTTCGACAACATCATGAACTTGGAGCTCAAGCAGTCTTGTCTTCTAAACCATCTCGGTGGAGTTAACCATCGTTTCCGTCTTGCTACTTCCCATCGTGCCGGAAGTCGCAGCCAAAGTCATCCCCATTCGGAAACCTGGGAAAGATCTCTTCATGTTCCAGAAGCTACAGGCCAATCAGCCTTTCTCTCAGGTCTATCTAAACTGTTTGAGAAAGCG
>JASCZW010019853.1:0-13134 GCA_034211315.2 Aedes japonicus | reverse complement strand
CAAAGGAAGCCTTGTCAGTAGGTGCGAGCTGCACCACTTAGTACCTCGATAATCGAAGCAATCGTAGGGAATTTTTGCGTTCATTTTCAACTTGAAAACTCTTTCCTCTTAAATGATGCATCATCGGACTCCATTCCCGAACCCATCAACTAATACTCCGCACCACCTCACATTCTTATCTAATCTCACACTTACGCAGCCACTCTTGAAAGCATCCTGGAAAATTACGGTTTCTTAAATACATCATTTTTACATCATTTAGCATGTTCCACAGAGGGGTTTTCAAGAAAAAGAGCGATTTCAGAAAGAGTATCTGAAATCGCTCGACAACTTCAAATCAAGGGAAGGAAGAAATCGTGGACCTTCCGTACCTTGATAATTTGTACTTTATCGTTGGGAGCATCGATGCTAGAAAGATGAGTTTATGCTCGCTTTGCCTGTGGGTGGACTTTTGGCATTTGAAACAAAAGCCTGGCAATAATTACCAAGGTTCTAGCGCCTTCTCTTGTTCACACTCTCCCCCCCCCCCTCTCTCTCTCTCACTCTCTCTCTCTCACTCTCTCTTATTCGCCACACAACATTCATATACAATTGGATTAGTTTGAGTTTCCAAAGTTGGAATTCTTACTAAAAATGAAGGATGAAATTTTAATTCTCAGATTTATCATTGTAGATCATATACCTTGTAACAAACCGGAATGAAATAAAATCGTGCAAAATCTTAATACAAATTTGGGTGTAGGAGTTCACCCAAAAGGAGTCTTTAAAACGAATTATTTACACACACAAAAATTCCACAATGTGGATGCTGAATAAGTGGTTTTGTCGAGCTGAACTGATTGATGCTCGGGAAGACGCCTAAAAGGAGAAACGCCACGTTCATCAAAACGCCTGCCAAATCACGTTCATCGTCATTATTGGCTGGTTGAGCAGGCTTGTAGATCAGAGTTACGCAAGAACAAAGTGTGCGCAAGTTATCCCGTCGAAAACGTGAGTGATGAGAAAGTGACTGGAATATAAACGAGATTTTCTCTTGGATGGTAAGCTGTGAATTCAAAATGACACCTGGATTTGTAGTTCGGTAATTTATGGAACTGCAGGGACCTGGATGTCTGTGTATGTGAGGAGCACTTTACCCACATGCTTAGAGACTAACAGTTATTGAAGAACTCAGATCCGAAATCTTTCCAAATTTCGACAGTAAAAACTCGACACCTTGGCTTGTGACGTGATGTTGATGTAGGATGCGCTTTGGCAGGCGCTTTTATACTGTAGCACTTTCGCTTGTGACGCGATGCTCGTGAAAGCTGATGCTAGCTGATCATCGGCCGGTCTTAATAGAGGAAGCACTTTAGCACTTCCTCTTTCAAGACTGGCCGCTGATCAGCTAACATTAGCTCTCATGAATATCAACTCTTGTGACAGTGCTACAGCATGAAAGCGCCTACCAAAGCGCTTCCTCCATCAAGATCACGTCACAAGCATAGGTGTCAAGTTTTTACTGTCAAAATAACTGTTAGTCTAGCAGCATGGTGGTGAAGTGCACTTCTGCAATTCCGTAAATTACAGAACTACAGATCTCGGTGTCATTTTGAACTTAAACTTCCCATTCATGAGCAAATCTAGTTTATCTTTGCGAAAATAGTTCTTCTGAACTTTGGGATAGATAGAGGATTTGCCAATGAAAACGCCTTCTAATTACTGTAACATTTACATAATAATATAGCAGTTTTTCAAAAAATTCCCAAAAATACTCAAAATTTTAAAAACTGTATTTTGAACATTGCATGGAAAGTTAACGCATACAAGCAAAATCGAAGCAATATAAAGTGTTAAGCATGTGAATTTATCAACTCTATTTAGTCTTTTTTTACACGGTTCCATACTAAAAGTTGAAAGTATCCCCCGTTCCAAAAAAAAAACCTTAGTGTACCTTTTGGGTATTCTCGTAACTTGTCGGGGGGTGAGATTTACTGGCCTTGGTATTAAAGAGCTCAGATTAAGAGGTAAAATATCTAAGCAAAATACCTACGAATTGCAAGCAAAATACCTCTCGAATAACAAAACTTGTTATTTTCGATACCTAGGAATACCTTAGAGGTACTATTTTGGTATTGTCTTACCTCAATTTGGTATTCGCATAATATTGTGGGAACAATTTTATGGTATTATCCTCAGGTATTTTACCTCTTAATCTGAGCTCATAAATACCAAGGCCAGTTATCAAGCTATTCGGTTCTGCTCTGGTATAGATGAAATCAGCCAACACTTTACAATTGTAGAAATCTCTCTCTCGCACACCTTTCGTGTGGCAATACGGCTCCAGGGGCTGATAGGATCAAGTTCAACTTGCTTAAGAACCTCCCAGACTCGCTAAGAGGCGCATGTTGCACTTTTTTTAAGCAATTTCTGAAACTAAACATGATTGGATGATTGGAGACGGATGAGAGTTATTGTCATTCAGAAACCTGGTAAATGGTAAGGCCAGTGAAGCACTCCTTCTATTTTCTCATGAAAATACAGGAGCTTCTAAGTGCTTTATCTTCACGCTATTGAATCATCAACGTTGTATGGGAGGTGACGAACTAGCCCAGGAGGCTAAAAGTCACCCTCATAAAGAAATAAAAAAAAAACCTTTGTATAGGTCCCTTCTCATTGTTCGATTCCGGGCAATGAGAAAGCGGACTCGCTTGCAAAGGTGGGCGCTATGGAAGGCGATATTTACGATCGACAAATCGGCTTCAATGGGTTTGTTTCTTATTTTTCGTCAACAGTCACTCATCAGCTGGCAGTATAAATGGAGTAAAGGAGATTTGGGGCGATGGCAACATTCTATCATCCCAAAGGTGTCAAAGAAATCTGGGTTTGGGGGGATGGATGTGGGTCGCGACTGCAATCGTGTGATATCTCGCCTCATGTCCAATCATTATTCTTTTCTTTGAACGCTCATTTATACCGAGTTTGGCTTAGCGTTGTAACCTGTAGTTTATGAGTAAGCTGTAGTTCATGAAACTCATTCATGTGTTTTTGAATAACATTAACATTAGATTGTAGTTTGTTTTAGTTTTAGTTTTTTTATCTGTGTTTTTTTGTTCTTTCTCAAAAATGTTCTAGTCAAAAAAAAAACATTAGTTGTATAGTTATATGTTATTATCAGACACTCTAGAATTAAGAATAAATGTGTTATGTAAATCATACTTCAAATGCTCGCCCATCCTCCCCTCTGTTATGTTATTCCTATTAACCTCGAAACGACCACGAGTAATCGGTTCTATCCCCCTAACTTTAGTTTAAAGATAACTGATGTATATAAATATGAAAACCTGACTCTGTTAAGTTGATTCGATTGAGCCTGTAAAAATCAATGATTTATTAAAAAAGCAGCACTGTATCTTTTTTTTTATGTAATTGAACTACATTTTTTTCATGTAATTCAGTTGTATTTATTTTTTATTTAGTTATTTTACGTCGGCCTATTTCCTCAAATGGTGACAATCACCGAAGCCAGGGAGACGACTCCACTACCTGGGCCCTACCTAACGACTCATGACTATGAACCGGGACTAACGGCTTTACTTCTTTACTTTACTAAGACGTGACCAGATTTTAACGCCTCAGAAAAACCACCGACGTCGACTGGGATTGAACCCAGACCCACTGGGGTGCCAGTAGTTGTCACGCTTTCCACTACACCACCGACGCCGGCAATTCAGTTGTAGTTTAACATAAAATTTAAAATTAAAACTTATGACATATATATTGCAAAAGCTTTTAAAAATATTATCGACTTTTTTTTTATAAAAACAATACTTTTTTGTGGTGTTGAACGTTTAAATTTGTTTACGAATTTCTACTTTTTGAAAAAAAAAAAAAAGGACACAGAAAAAATAAGCAAGGTATCCCTAAAGCTTGCTTCAGATAGAATTGGAACAAAAACAATTGCCTGTATTTCAGTTATTTATTATTGAATTCAAGATCTTTTTTTATACAAATGTAGCGTTTTCTTCATACTTTTAAGAAAAAATACGGATAAAATTATTCGTCACGGTTTTGAAGGAATTCTCGAATTTTTCATGTAACACGGCTCATTAGGCGGCGCACACCTTCTTCGTCTATCGTTTTACCTTATTCCACCAGGTAGGTCTTCATCTGATTGATGTCTTTGACAACCTTTCCCTTTGCCTTGAGTCTCCTCTTCATGATTGCCCAGTATTTCTCAATAGGGCGGAACTGGGGACAGTTGGGTGGGTTAAGGTTTTTCGGAACAACCTGGACCCCTTTCTCTCCATACCATTCTTGAACGACTTTGCTGTAATGAATGAGCGGCAAAATTCGTTTTTGGAGACACTCTTTTTGTTATAGTTCCGACGTCATTGTCTTATTTGTAACGAAAACTTTCGTTTTTTTGCCACAGCTGCAAATGCCCTGCCAAATCATGAATTTTCGTGCAAATTTGTCGGCAAAAACAAATTTAAATTTGGCTGGAACATCCCTCCGAGCCATTGCCAAGTAAAATTTTTGACCTGGGATTTGCCCGAAGTCAGCCTTGACATAGGTTTCATCGTCCATCAGTAGACACCCGTCGAACTTGGTCAGCACCTGGTCGTATAGCTTCCGAACACGGATTTTGGTCACACTATTCTGTTTTATGGTCCGATTTGGCTGTTTGCTAGCTCGATACGACTTGATTCCTTCCCGGAGTCGAGTTCTCCTCACGGTACTATGGGCAGCACCGAATTTTCTGGCCAAATCACGGTCCGACAGATTGGGGTTCCTCTTAATCGTCTTCAAAATCTTACCACGCAGTTTCCGGTCGACAGTTCCACTCCGACGATTGGCTTGAGGCTTCCGAATCGTCGTCAATGTTTCCTTATACCGTTTGATTACGCGCCATACGGTATTTCTGGGCAATTTCAGCTGTTTAGCTAGCCTAGATGCAGACCACAATGGATTTTCCAAATAACTGTGCACAATTTTTTCCCTTCTTTCGGCTTCCATGTTGATTATTTACAAAGTACAGTCGATTTGCGGAATGTCAAAAATACAAACGTGAAACTAACAAAATTCCCGACACGTGGGCGCCAAGAACTTTCAAATCCGTCCACCAGGAGCGCCACAATGTGAGCAAAAGTTTGTTCCAATTCTAAATGAAGCTAGAATGTTGTTTGAGGGGTTTAACAGAACATGAGCTGGACTAAAAACACCGATGAAAGACGCTGGATAAAGGTGCTTATCAGAATAAGGATACGAAATGAGCAAGTTCATATGAAACACTTCATGGTGGTTTTCGTAATTTCTTGAAAATTGGTAGTTTCTTTTCGAAAAATATTTTTTATTCATTTAATTAGGGTGGTCCAAAAATCGTTGCATAATATCTTTTTTTTCAGATTATATCTTTTGCAGTTTTATGATTTTAACATAAGGGTGATTAATAATTGAAGTTTCAAACAAAAAAGTGCAAATAATCATCGATTGATATATTTCAAAGAGTTTTCAATATATAGTTAATAACTGGTTTTTATTTTCAATGACAACCCTGTTATTTGTTTTTTTTTAATTCCTTTAACGCTTGATTTTTTGTATTATTGTTTCAAATTTCTTTTAACAAATTTCAAAAGAAATGGCTAACATTCCGCAATGTATCTTTTTCGTGATTGAACATATTTTCTTTTTTACTTTAATTATTCAAAATTCGGTAATTCGTATAATATAAGTGAAGTTAAAAGCTGATTTGTATAAGAAAATAAAAAAAAAGTCAACATTCTTCTCCATCTTTTAAAACCGGACGAAGAAGAAACAAGTCGATTTAACGACGAAAATACAGATATAATGAATGTATTTTTAACAGAAATAACAATATTTCTAGTATTCTTGGATAAAATGCCTTCCATGTTATCTAAAAATTCCAAAATCGGTAGTTTAGTTCAAACGCTATGAATTTTTCAGAAAAAAAAACATTTTTTTTGGACCACCCTTATACGACAATCGTCACC
The DNA here is from genome assembly GCA_034211315.2 of Aedes japonicus. Taxonomy (NCBI): domain Eukaryota; kingdom Metazoa; phylum Arthropoda; class Insecta; order Diptera; family Culicidae; genus Aedes; species Aedes japonicus. The sequence continues at coordinate 7,141 of JASCZW010019853.1, read as the reverse complement.
CTAACGACAAGCAAAATACGACTAAAATTTTGTTTAACCAATTTTTTTTTTAATCTCTAAAATCCATTATATCCTTTTTTATGGAATCGGTGAGTTAGATGATACATTAGGAAATATATTTTGGGTGTAATCCAGTTTAACTTTAAAAAAAAAATTCAAAATTTACAAACTTTCAGAAAATAAAGCTAAGGTGCTGTTCATAAACCACGTAGACCTTTTTTTTGGGGAAGGAGGTTCTGACCAAAGTCTACGTTCCATACAAAATTCCAAAAAATTGTATGGAGAAAAGTCTATGAGGGGGGACCCTCTTGAGATTTTCAAAAATGAGTCTATGTGGTTTATAAACAGGTCCTTAAGCTGAAATTTTTTTTTTTAAATCGCTGATGTGTATACATAGAGTAAAAAGCTGATTAGCTTAAGTTTTTTTTTTTTTTTTTTTTTTTTTTTTTTAATATGTAACGTTTATTTATGAATCTATAAAAGCTTATTTACAAATGTCTTTCATTTTTCGCAGTTTAAATAAAATGCAAGTGCACTAACATCGATTCTACCGTTTGACTCTTGAACATAATTAATGTATAATATAAAAATTTTCAAGATTTTCTCCCTTTTTGTTGGTCCTATGTTTATTAAAGTTGGTCGCAATATATCTGCAAAAGACAGTCTTTGCCATCCTCCAAGTATCATCAGAATCTCATGTTGCACAAAAGCCCATGCGCGTGCAACACGAGGGCAATCGGCAAACTTGTGTTGTATAGTTTCTACTATAGAATTACAATGTAAGCAATTTTCCCCGTCGGCTCGATGTATGATTCTCAGCAGTTTTCGGTGTTCTATCTTCTCATTAACTAGCAGATAAATATTGCTCCGATGGCGAGAAGACAGCTTTTTCGTTTTGATATTCGTCCAGATTCGTGTCCAGTTTAAGCTCGGATATTTTCTCTCGACTCTAGGTATTCCAGTTTGTTCCAAAAACAGTCTATGTATTTGGTCACTGGTAGGATGATCACGAACATGTGGTGGAAGTAGGGGAATTTGTTGGGAAATTAACTTTAGGCAAGGAAGGTCTGTGGGGACAGGATTTGCTTGGTTTAGAAGGGATTGATAATAGGGAAGGGAGCCACTTGCCTGCATGTGGCGATTTATTAATAGTGCCTTGCATTTCAAGGCCGGTAGCTGTAGCCTCATTCCACCTAATGATCTGTCGCGCGCTAGTTATTCCATGGGGATACGGGCTGGTAAGCCGCGCCACAAAAATGAACCCATGGTCGCTGTTATTTTTGCCGTATGTACACAATACGGTGGAAGTATGGATGCCATATACCAAATTTTTGAGGTGATGAAGGTGTTTAACAACGTTATTTTTTGAAGAAGATTTAGATATCTCAGCGAGTGCAGCCACAACAGCTGGGCAAATTTTGTTACTAGAGCGTCCCAATTAATTTTGACCATCGCTCGAATTGAATTGGTGAAAAACACACCTAGGATCTTCACCTTTTCTGCTGTTTGCAGCCATGATATGCTCAGTGGGTTTCCGTCGATAAGCCCCACGTCAATTGCCACGGTTTTTAGCCTGTTGAGTTTAGCGCCTGCAGCTTGTTCAAAACGATCAAAAAGTGTATTGATGCACTCAATCACATGAGTATTAGTGACTATAACAGATATATCATCTGCATAAGCCACCACGAGATCGGGACCCAGTTGTTGCTCAAGAAGTAGCAGGAAAGGATGGAGATAGATGACGAAAAGTAACATCGACAAAGGGTCTCCCTGTCGGACAGAACGTTCGATGTGGAATCTTTGCGAGAGATGCCCATTGACTAGCATTCGAGAGAATGATTGTTCGGTAATTCGTGATAGTAGGTCGACGAAGTCTGGATTTATTCCAAGCTGCCGCATTGTTCTGTGTAGAAAGGAGTGAGATACCCGGTCGAAAGCGTGATCGAGATCGTAGCTTATCAGTTTCCCCTTTCGTTTACTCGCAATCAGATGTGCAATTCGATCTTTCAGAGAAAGAGTGGCTTCAAAAATTGAGTGTCCTTCGTTAGAACACTTTTGAGCATCGCTCAGCACGCGGTGAGTCTTCATAACAAGTTCGAGACGTGGTTTCGGTATTCTGGTTAGAATTTTATAGTCTGAATTTAGAAGACTAATCGGGCGATACCCTTGTGCGTTGTTTGTCGTTCCTTTTTTTCGTACCAGCACGATAATTCCGTTAGCGAAATCAGAGGGAAGATCTGTTGTTTAAAATTTCGTTGTTTTCGCCGCGCAGCTCAGTTATTACCGTTTTTTTCCTTCGTCTTTCTCCCAGCTGGAAAATACTCATGTTTTCACCTTCAATGAAGGTATCATTAATGCGCATGAAATTTTCCGAAAAGTTGCGTTGATGTAAAAGCATTTTTGCCTTCACTCGGTTGATCGTCACTAGCATTGCTAGATTTTGATAGTATCCATCATAAGCTTGCTGAAGCTGTCCGTATAGTTGCTGGTGTTTTGCATGAAACTCGTTGTATGCCTCACGAGATTTCCGACGAAAAAACGAATGAATTTTTGGCTTAGCATATACAAGCCACCACGTGATCCAGTTCGGAGAGTTTCGTCTCTGTCGGGTCACATATTGCCATGTTAGCTGGAACTCGTCGACATTCTCTGCAGTCAAAAGTTGTGGACGTAATGACCAATAACCGCGACCAGGTCCACGGCCGAGGCTGGGTAGGCATATTCGAACGGTAAGCGCTTTGTGATTCGTGAACGAACAAACGTGTGTGGCTGCATTTCGCAGTTGCGTACAGAGTCCTCTGCTGATGTACATGCGGTCGAGTCGTGATATGGAGTTATGTGTTATGTATGTAGGCGCTGGGGTAGAAGGATTAAGTTTTACCCAGGCATCTGTAAGTTGCAGTTGCTGCACGGTAGACTGAAGTGCGGGGCTATTATTATAACCCGACGAGTCACATGATCGCAATACACAATTGAAGTCACCAGCAAGTAGTAAATGCTGGGTGTTGTGGCGGAGATAGAAAGCAATTGTTGCATTGAAGAAACGTTCTCGTTCGGCGCGCATGGCTGAGCCCGATGGTGCATAGATGTTGACCAAAGTCGTGTTTTCGACGCGGAGAGCAATTAGCCGCCCGTCTAAACTTTTCTCAACGTGAGAGAAACGAATGTATTCTTTCAATGCTATTGCCGTTCCTCTTCTAGATTGATCAATGTTAGTGACGATATTGTAGCCAGGAATGGAAATTTGCTTGTTCTCTACTTCTTGTAAAAAACGATGTCGAGTTCCATCGTTCGACAAAAAGTTCGCAGGGCGTTGAGTTTTGTTTCATTGGTGATCGTGTTTATATTAATAGTGGCAACATTGTAACTGACGAACTGATCCATTTTAAACGTCCTGATCCCGCTCGTCCTCGCTACCGTCTCTGCGTTTCCTGGTTTGCCGGCGTGTTCTTGATCGCGTACTGAAGGTTGAAATTGTAGAATTGTCTGTGTCGGTGCCATCGATTTTGCCACTAGAAGAAGGTTGTTGACCAGTAGTACTGGGCAATGACCTACTATTCGTTTGTTGCTTCACACCAGATATCGGTACGATCTCGGTAGTGAGCGGAGGAAAATTCAATTCGCATTCTGTGTCGATCGGATTTGTTGCAGGGACCGGCATTGGCAACTGCTGCTGCTGCTGCTGTTTCTGCTTCTTTGGTGGTGGGCATCTCGAGCTCGCTGTAGATTGACTCGACAGTATTGTTTTGGCGACCGGCTTTGCAATTGTTTTTGCAACTGATTGTTTCGCGGCATCGGCATATGATTTTTGTATGAGAAGTTTTTTGTTCTGTACGCAAGACGCACCGATATGAATAAATTCCCGACAATGACGGCAAGTTTGGTGTTGGCCATAGTATGACAGGAACGTAGATTCGCCGTCTATGAAGACCCATGACTCGATGTTTTTTTTAACAATCATTTTCGCGATTCGCACACCCGTAGAGATACTCGGGAACTGAAAATGTTCATCGTTTCCGCACATTTGTTCACGCACGGATAAGACGTCCCCATATGGGGATAAAAATTTGGTGATGTTTTCGTCCGACACGTCCTCAGACAGATCGAACATCTTTACATCGACTGCTCCGTCCTCCATCGTGATTCGTAAAGGGATCTTCTACCCTTCCTCCACTTGCACTTCGTGTTTACCATCATGTTCTTCACACACTTTTTGTGCCAGCGAAAGGTCTACGACTTTCACGAATGCACATCCGAGGCTTCGGCTACACTGAATTCTCAGCACTTCACCTGGTTTCAACCCCAGAACTGTTCCAACAAATTGTTGCACCTTCACATAGTCTGGTTTTTTCGGTAGAACCGCATAATCAATGCGAAATGTATTCTCACGGCGTACCATCGTAGAGCCGTAGTACGCAAGAACACACAACGGCTTGGTGATGCAATAACGCAGCGGAACGAAAAAAAGAAAAAAAAAAAAGTTTGAGATCGACTTCCAGATTTAGCTACAACGTAAACGCGTCTGCTTGGCTCGGAAGATGAGCGCTAACTGGGGTTAGTAAAGAAGTTGATTTTTTATAAGGGAAAATAAAACAACATTGTATTCAATCGTTCAATGGTTTTACGAAGAAGCAACAAATATAATGAATATTATTTACAGAAAAACAACAAAAAATTCCACACTCTTCGTTAATACTTGTATAAATGCCTTCCAGTTGATCCAAAATAAGTTTTCAGATTCGAAATTCATGATTTTTTTCTGCGAAATGCATTCAGATACATTTTTTGAACCACCCTAATATGACAATAGACACCCTAACGGCAAAAAAAACCACTTCAATATTCTTCGGAAAGACAAAAAATCCAGTACTTATTTGTGCGAAATTCGAAGATTCAATATATCTTCTTATGAAATTTCAGAGTAAGAGTACACATTAAAATTTTTTTAATTAAACACGAGACAAAATTTAACTCGAAAAAAACTCGTGAAACGCAGATAATATTTTCTTGGAGAATTATGTAACACGACAATCTCATCTGTGGAATTCTAACGAATTCTAGCCACAAACTGGGTAAAATAAATGTTGTTGGAATGGTTTTCGGACTCCAAAACGATACGGAAAACAAACGTGATAAAAGAACCATGGAAACCATTAATAGTTTCTTTTTCGAAAAATATTTAAAAAAAACCTATATTAGGGTGGTCAAGAAATAGTTATTTTTGTGATTGTGTTTTCTGAAGTCTCATGAAATTTTACATCAAATGACGGGGATGTTTACAATTGAATTGTCAGTAAAAAAATCTGTAAACTTAAAGTGTATAAGAAAAATAGCAAAAGCATCTCAAAATATGCTTTACAACTGATTTTTTTCTTCATACAAACCCTGCATTTTTCTGAGGTATGAAACGCATTGAATTTCTTTCACGAATATCTACTTTTTCACAAAAAGACAACAATCAGAACAGTTGAATTTTTTGTGATTGAAATACATTTTTTCATGTAATGTAATGTAAAAATTTAAATGCTAATGCTCGACCTCAACCTTAGGAAACATGTATAGCAAAAGCTTTTCAGAATATTCTTCTTCTTCTTCCTGGATTTTTTGACGCTCATTAAACGAGCTTTTGCCTGCTTCTCAACTTAGTGTTCTGAGCGCACTTCCACAGTTATTAATTGAGAGCTTGCTTTGCCAACAGAGAAATCCAAATAAATCTAAAGTGAGGTTAAATATCTAAAACTGAAATTGATAATAACTTTCTAACAATTTTGCAGACTGTATGGAATGGGTCAGTATCATAATTATCGTTGATTTTCTTATCTTTTTATCATCAATTACCGTGCTTAGACAGCTCGAAAAACCATTTGGAAAGAGCGCCATCTACGACGTTTAACCTCACTTTTGCGTTACCTGGATTCTTCCACACCAATGCATGCATTTGCATATTGTGTGGCAAATACAATGAAGTCCAGGAAGTCGAGAAATTTTCCAACCCGAACCCGAAAAATTCCTTGGTTAAAAATATTATTTCCTGCTTTTTTTTAAATAAAAAACTATACTTTTTATGAAGTTGAACAAGTTGAATTTTTTTAGGAATTTCTACTTTTTGACAAAAAAAAGACATGGAAAAATATAAACAAAGTATTTAATTTTTAAATAGATTTTTTTTTGTATATAATCCTGTTTTTGATGTGTAGAACATTTTCAATACTTGAAAACTTTGAAGAAAATAATATATAGCTAAGAAAACGAGTTTTTAAAATTGTATATAATATATAAAAGTCAAAAAAAAGATTTTAAAATATAAAGAAGTCATGATTTTCAGGAGAAAATATTAAGAAACATTATTTTTAATCTTTAAAAACCATGCGAAAAAGAAGCTCATACATCAAAGCATACTAACAATATTTATACATTCTTCGCAAATCTATATCTATGATACATGTAAAAAATTATGTCAACATTGTGCCAAAAAACTGCAATGCTCCAAACACCCCAGAAGTTCAGCCAATCGAAAGATATTGGGCAAAGGTGAAGCTGAATCTTTGAAAATCGAAAGGAAGTGCCAATAATGAAAAAGATTTTGCTACAAAGTGGGAAAAAGCTTCCAATCAAGTAGTCAAAACTGTGCAAAACCTTATGATAGAAATCAAACGAAAAGTTAGAAGTGAAAATAATAATGCTTTGATGTGTATGTATTGTCAATTGATCCCATGTTTTGATCGATACTCTTTGATTCGTTAATAAATTGAAATATATTCAAACTGTGAGTGTTTCTTTAGTTAGATTTTGAAGTGCGCAGAGTGAGACAGTGTAAAAATAGTGTAGATGTGAAGACGATCAAGGGCTAAATTTTGGGAATCGTATGACCTAAATGAAAATTTTCTGTTGCTGCGTTAGAGAAACCTAGGTTTCAGGGTTTTCAAAAGCTGTAAAACTCAGTGAAAACAATGGCAGGCCGAATTCTAAATTCATAGACCCACATTAGGACACTTTCCCCAAATTCAGCACCTTTCAACTTGTCAATAACAGCAATAACTCATACTTGTTAGTCGAGTCTTTACTACTGATTCAAACAAAGCAACCCATGAGTCGGATTCGTGTTTGACTGTCTTCCGATGATCACTCCAGTTCCACTTGA
>JASCZW010019852.1:0-13131 GCA_034211315.2 Aedes japonicus | reverse complement strand
AATATATTTTTTTACAAAACCTTTTGCGGATTTTTTAAAATTCAGAATTGAATTCATGCAAAACATTCTTCTTAGATTACTCCAACAAATCAGGATTTGCTTCAAGAATTACTTCTTATCTTATCTCATAAATATTGGAATTATCTTATAATTTTGTAGCTCTTGCAGATGTCTTCTGAAGATTACTTTAGAATCACATAAACTTTTATGTTCAGGGACTCCTTAAAAAAACCATCACATGAATGTTTTGAAATACTGCCGATGAGATGCCAGAAGAAACTCTTGAAAGAATCCCTAGAGGAATGCCAATAAACTCCTGCAGAATATCTATAAAAAACGCCTGAAAGAATATCTTAAGGAGTGTCTGAGAACTTTTCATGAAAGATTCTCTCAAAAAATTGGTGAAGAAATCATTTTGGGGCACATACACAAACTGACTTTCAAACTGTCAGCTGTCACTGTAGTGTTATCTGGGGCTGGATAGTCAAGATAAAAAATGGATATAGTTTTTGGCTCAGGAAGTATCAGCACATAGGTCCTAAGTTCGGTCCCGCGCTTAATGAATCGCCCGTAAAAGTTTTTATCTCACATCGAAGAACCTTTCATTTATTCTGTCAAATTAACAAAGCGAAAATAAAAAATCTTGTACAGAAAAGTGGAAGAACGTGTTCGAGGTACAAGGTGTCGGGTGCACTTGGAACCAAGAAGTTCTACTGTAACAACAGTGATCCAATTTTCAATCGATAGTTTCCTATTGATTGTGGGAAAAAAGTGGAATCTTGGAATGTACTTATATTATAAATTTGAGGTTTTTGAGTGGTCAAGCAATTGTCAAAAATCTTAAAAATCTTGGTTTATCTCAAAAATCTGTAATCTTTACATACAGATATCTGTATGTAAAATATGAAAAAAATCTGTGTCAATCTAGAGAAATCTGTGCATGTGGCAACCCTGGATACGACTTCTGCTGATCATCATTGCATCGGCGAAGCGTCTCGAGTTGCAGCTTGAGCCAATGAATGCTGACGTTTTCTTGTTCAAGCCGCTCTTGAATCCGGAACATCTTTTCCTTCGCCAAAACGCGCTTGTCGAGGATCCTATCCAGCTTCTTTTCCATTTCTTTTTGCTTCTGTTCCTGCTTCTGCTGCTGCACTAGTACGTAGTTTTTTGATTCAGCACCGGTTAAGGCTTCGAGGAGATTTCTCGGGGTAATATTTCTTTCCGGATGTGGAGTTTCCTCACTCATGGGAACACTGCACTTTTTAACAAATACTTCCAAACCGTTTGAAGAAGTCCTTCGATGTTCTTCTTTCACTTCGATTTCATGTTTCGAACACGATCAATCATGTTTCGCGCACACACACTGATTCATAAACGACGCGCGTGTAGCAACTTTGCCAGCACTTTTCCAACCGGTGGAAATCTCAAAATCTCGCCAGAATATCACCACAAATCAACGAAAAACCATCACAAATGTTCATCTGGCTCGAATGGACCAAAAAATTGTCGGAAAATGTTCACAGAATTGGTTTTTGGAATATTCACTGGTGATCCAAATAAAAAAACGCGTGTGTACGGAACAAAAACTTTATTTCAACTAACTTCTCTTCTCTAATAGATTGTTATGGCGGGTTTGATTCTCGATTCGGTCGAAGAAATCACGGGTTGAGTGTTTTTTCGACTGGTTCAGAAAAATTAAGTTTTTACTGACACAACAATTGGACTGAAAACCCGACCACTGTAAGCATTATCTTTTTCTGTAGAAACGTCTCTACCAACTGAGGTGAGGAAGATCCCTGAACATCTCCTATGTTAAACTTCTGGCTGTCATCACAGGAAAACACATGCTAGGCGGGCTACCCACTGTTGGATTCACTTGTAAATGTTAAACCATATTACCATCATAGAATTCTACCAACCGCATTATCCAGGCCAACGACTATTATAATTGCTGCTATCGTTCAAAACCAGCATGAATCCGAGCGCTTGTTTAGTTTGTAAAGGACCATGTACTCTGTGTTGGACGTATCTAGGTGGTTTTGATTACGCATTCAAAACATGCTTTGAGTAACCCGTTAGAAGTTTCCGGCTAGCTACAGCCAACCAACGTCAATCAATGTCGGGTTGGGATTTTCCAGTCTGTGCTTTACGTGTCCTTCTCTCTGTTAGATAACCGATCGCAAATTCGAATTCACTCTGCCCATGTTTACAAAGGCGTCACCTCAACGTACGCACAGGTCCAAGCGTCCGCATCAATTAATGAATCAGTTTATTCAGATTCACTAAACAAAACAAAAAATTAAAAATAAAACTGAACGCGATTACCTTCTGGAATAAGATTCCAACTAACTGACAAGCATCATGCTATCGCTACGGTGTTTATACACGTTACCAATTTGGCCCCTCTCCCAAAGAGGTAGTGAACGTTCGGCGACAATTGCACCCTTCGAAGGACACAATTGTTCCCTGTGTATTTTTTCACAAATGCTACGATCTGTGGAAAGAAGCAGACACAATGTAGAGCACTCGATTGAGATTTCGAACAATACCGAACATGAGGAAATTCCATCGTCTACATCATCATCTGCATCGGTACTATTGTTGTCGACCAGGAGGTGCATCGAGCAATGAAACACTCTGCTGTGATATGTGACACGGAATACCACCGGAACTGCGAACAATACTGTATGAAAGGATTTCCCGTCAAAACAGTGAAATGTAATGGATGTGGTTGAAAGCTGGTTGAATGGTGAACTCTTCCGAAGAAATAATAGTGCAAAAGTTGTACAGCATGAAAATGAAATCGATCTCCTTTTATATATTTATCATCTTATGTTATCTTCAAATGAATAAGTGTTTGAAATAAGCAGTGTTAAAATGGATGACATTTTTTGGCGTTGCAATAATTTATTATACCTTTTATTTCTGTATTATGATTTGAATCTTATTATCTGAGGCACAATTCTATTTATGGTTCAATTGTTCGATTTAAACCACACTATCTCTCATTAGGATTGAGAAAAAAAAATCTTCATGGAGGTATCCGCTTAGATTCTCAGTCAACGATTTTTTAAATTTCTATTGGAGTTGACTGAAACAATATCAGCATCCAGTATGTTGAAATAGGTATCACTTGAGATTGCGAATATTAAATTACTCTTGCAACTATAGCAGAGTTTAAAAGTCGCGTGAATGTGCAGTGCCAGTGCATCAGTCAACTAACATCGTTTCGAGATTGACTTTTCCATGCCAGCACACGCGAACTCGTTTTTCTCGGGTCAATCGTTTTTTTCTGGGAACACATCCGGTTTTCGGATTGCCGAATCCCAAACGAATGGTAGAATAGAACTATCATCACGTCGTCATGCTTGATTGAGCATGGAAGATTTTTTCGTTATCCAATCAGATTTGAGAAAATGTTCATGTTCACTTTGTTTCCGGGTCTGCTGTAATCTGTTCCACACTCAAATGGAGCACTATCATCATCGCTGTGAGTACATCCTTGTCCCGTGTAGAGAAATCAGTACCTTGAGGACTCCCTTTCACTTGTATGGAGAAAAACGTTAGCACTACCTTTCCCTCTCTTCTAACCATCCATGTATTTTTCACAAGAGCATGTGGCGAACAGCATTGAATCATAACCGCAAACTTTGATGTCTCAAACTTTGCGCAGTGGCGATATCGTAACCAATGAGGTACAACCGAGGTGCGATTATTGCTAGTTGAAAAAAAACTTTGATGTCTCCAACCTATTTTTGTCGGACTAGTTTTTCCTCGTAGTAGCCTTGTGGTTTGAAAAAAAAATGACTATGACAACAAGTATCAATTATAACCCTCCTCTGAGGAGTCCTTAGTGTTGTTAGTTTTTGAAAGCTTTTAGAGATCACAAATTTAGGACGAGATTTTTGTTCCTTCGGCACATAGAAAACAGGATAATACAGTTTCTATGATCATATGATTCATTATAAGTAACAATGGTTTGAAGCAACCATCAGATTGTGGATACAATTTGGCATTAGATTTTGATTGATGGTTTCCTACTGCATTGTCAAGCAACCATGGGATTTTATTTTCATTTATCATATTAAACAGCAGAAAGTCGTTAAATAATGGTGAGAAGTTCTCCTTCTTTTTTCAATCAATCATTTTTTCTTCTTTTAATCAATTTACATAGAGTTCTTTAATGGCTTCTGTTGTTGGTAGATGAGTACTGCTTCTTACTGGTGTTTTCGTTGTGAAAAAAATATCGCCCTGGATTATCCGTTTAGTACATTTGAATTCTGGAAAATTAGGTAAATTTAAATTAACAGTGATGTGTTTACTTAAAAATAAGAAATATTAAAAACTGCAACACATTTCTAAACTATCATTAGTAAATACGAGTAAATTACCATTACAATAATTCTACTTATATGCTCGTAAATGTGTTTTAAAAAAGTGAAGAACATTGGATATAAAATATTTAACCCATATTAGTATATATTATTGGATGATATTCGCAATACCAGTACTGTCCCTTAACATACAGTTTGCCTCTTATCGTATACTTTTAATGGTACCCAGCACGGTCATTACACTCAACGGCCGATCCACGAACCTCATCTGTCATCGGGGTTGAAATCGAATGACAGGCGAAAGAAAAAAAGGATAGCACAAATTAGATAAAACTGATAACATTAAATTATCAATACATAAAACAGGTTAGGAATTCTTTTGAAATCTGTTCTGAAACATGTAATGAATAACGCTTGCATAAAAAAAACTGACTGAGTCTGGCGAGGTACAGCTATGGATCGATTACAATGGAGACAACTTCTGTGTATAGCAGAGGCCACACCGGCCTGGGTCTGATTGGTAAGGTAAGGAAAGACATCACAAGTCCGTTTGATACTCAGCCACTCAAATCAAGCACGATTCAGGCCTTGAGGAATCATTCGTGTTTGTTTTTTTCACTAAAGCCTTTGTTAACGCTTTGGTTTCTACTAGTTCAGTCTGCAGCCCCTTCAAGGATTCGCTTATGTTATCCAAGACAGGGGTTACTATAAAAAAGATAAAAAGATAAAAAGAAACATTGAATTTTCTGCGTTATCTAATGCACATAAAGGGAATGCTGGATTTGGCCGAAAATAACGACATTTTATGTAAATTTAAGCCAGATAACACCTAAATCAAGCCTGTTGTATGAAAGATTGCAAACATTGGTGTATGGCGCATCAAAGACTACAACCAATTGCGTTGTTTACGCCTCGTTTGGCTTAGAATAAAACGAGGGAGAATTTTACGCGCTTGTTAAAATTAATTATTTTTTTCTATGAAATGCTCGCTCAGAAGGTGCCGGATCAGATTGCCAAGGTGGTAGGATGTCATTTGTCATCATGTAGATACTCCCAAGCAGTGAAAGCCAAGAAGTAGAGGTCCACCGTTTTTACGGACGCCAAACGTGATCAAATTGGTCCGTGCAAAGAATGCTCGCAACCAGGTACGGAAACTAAAGAGGTCAAAATTTCTGAAAAATGCATGCCAAAAATCATGAAAGAAGCCTTTCCCGCATCTTCCAGAACTAGAGTGAAACACTTGGTTATGGAGTGGATAAAGGAACTACGAGTGACTCGTTCGAGGAGATTGCTTTCAACATGATTGTTCAACAAGGAATAAAGCCGCACTGACCGTTCATTTCACCGAAGAAACTTGAGAATGTTACAAAGAAAGTGAAGTTTAAATTCCAAACCAAATATCATGATGTTTGACATAGTGGTGACCAACAGTTTGGAAATGCCACCTTTTTTCTTTGATGCTGGTGTTAGGTGCAATACCGAAATTTCAGGGTTATTGAGCAACCTTCGAATATACCTTAAAAATATGTTGGAAAATGAAAATGTAAGTTATTCTTTTCTGAGTCAATTTATATTTAAGCCATGGTCATTGAGAATCTTTACGGTATATTAGCTCAGAGCACCCCCCCCCCTTTGTGCTGTTTGACGAGTTAAAGACGTTTCTCAAAAGAATAGCAAGCGGCACACATCTGGTCCATCGGTATCTCGTCCCAACTCTTGGAAATTAGCTTCTCAAATTGGTCCATAGTGCTCACTTGTTGTTCACTCTGGTTGGCCAGAATCATCGACCATACATAAAAGTCCAGGGGATTAAGTTCCGGGGAGCTGGGAGGCCACAAAGTCTTATCGAGAAGATCAGTCAAATTCACCCGACACTGTTGATCCTTTTGGTAGAGTAACGAAGTGCCTGGTCCACAATCTTCTCCAGAGCCTAGGTCCTATAGTACGTGACGTTGATTTTCACGTTTTTCTCGATAAACACCAGAGGGAGCTTCCCACGCCTGGATACGGCCCTCCAAATTATTTTGGACATTGTACGGCTGTTGCAAGACAAAGAGTTCCTCATCAGAAAACACGAACTCCCGACCGGCGTGCCGCGAAAGTATCAGATTTGACTCTCTCGAGCCTCTTCTTTGTTGAAGCCTTCGCTACTCCGTGAACCTTGCGTTACTTGTACGACTTGTATATTAAGTCCTTCGTCAGGTCAGCAGTGGTCTTCCGGATCGAACGGTTCATTTTTCGACGAACCCGCTTTCTTACTACCTTGATGGCTGCTGGTGACTTGCCGAACGCGGCCCCTCGGATTTCGCACGGTCCTTGGCCGAGCCCGTCTCCCGGTACCGACGGATAATGGTATTGATGAAATTCCGCTTCACCCCGTGGGATTTCCACCGCCGCAATATGTCGTCGGGTCGCTCACCTCTCGTAAACCACGGTAAACGGCAACGCGATAAAAAAACAACAAATGACAGCAAGTCAACACCGTGCGCGTCGGTTAGCCTATATGTATATGAGGCTAAAGCTGACAGGAATACCAATACACAGAATGCACATGGTGCGCACCTACACAACGATAAAAAGTTGTATTCGAACTTATTGAACACCCTTTATATCGGTATTTTGAAGGACTACGTGCTTCCCTGAGTGAAGGCCAACTTTTTTGAAGACCAATACGTTGTCCTACAACAGGATGGAGCGTCATGTCACTCGTAAAATTGAAACCAACGATGGCTGATTGGAAATATGATGTTTTGTTGGCCGACAGATTTGAGGCCCCCTAGCAGTCTGGACTTTAACCCGTTGAATTAGTCGATTTGGGCGTATGTTAAAGCACAAGCCTATAAACCATCTCACTTTTGTATGAAGACGCTGGAGTCTGTCATAACGCGTCATACGCCTCCGTCATTCATGACAGCCGATGTTAGAGGACCACGTTCGAAGGGCGTGTTTTTGCTTCCGGTGTCGTCTTGAGGCTGTCATTGATAAAAATTGAGGACAAATCGAGTAAATTTGTTTGAAAGAGCCTAATAAAGATAGCAGATCTCAAAAATGTTAATATTATTGCTTAAAATAGTTTAAAGTGGGATATGAAATCAAAACCATAAATTTTCGAATTTTTTCCTGTCACAGCATATAGTGCTACTTATTGGACAGTTGTTTGATGTCACCAAAAAGAGTAACAATCTCTTAAATAATTTATAAAAAATCATTTGATCATTTATAAAATGTTTTATAAGAATGGCTATAGATCGTTCTGTTAGAAGCGTAGAGGATAAAGCTAGTAGAAAGAGAGCAAGAATTTTGGAGAAATAGTAATATGTACACTTGTAAACTTGTAAACTTCAAATTGCGCGAGCAGTGTAAGTTTCTTATCAAAAATGCTCAAATATCAAGAGTGTTCTGGGTGCGATTTGGATCGTCCCAGTCTGGGAGAGCGAAAACTTTAAAATTTGCATCAGGCTTGTGTACACATAAGAAGTATGTGTGGGTGTAAAAAGATATTATTTGTTTAATTAAAAGAAATTTACTACATATTACACTAAAGGTTGAACAGACTGAACATTGTACATTGAGCAAATAACAACAAGAAACTGCAAGTTAGGAAATTACACATCTTGAAATGATATTCAAACCTTCAGTCGACATTTTGCTTTTGTATCGAACAGACGTGTTTTGAGACAATCGTTGAGTGAAAACAACGTAGTATATTGTGCCCCGGACAAAGTCCGAAAGGCTATACGCCAAATAGTGCACTCCCGGTGGAATCCCGTATTTCAACCACGAATATGGATGACTACCGCAAAGACTCTGTCCATATAGACTTTAGCGGCATGCCAGTCCGCCCCAAACTAGAAAAAGTGTTCGAGTACATCAGCAAGAAAATCCAGCTAGACATGACCAAGGTCAGCTGCATCCAGCCCAGCATGACAAAAGCACGAGTCATAATAGAACTCAAGTCACAATCATATGTGGAAGAGCTAGTAGCAGAGCATAGCCTAAAGCATACTGTGGAGCTAAACAATAAGGAATACGCTATTCCAATAGTCCCGTATGACAATGCGATTGAGGTTAGAGTAGCTGATCTGCCATCCTACATATCTACCGAAACAATCGTCAAGCACTTAGCGCCATACGGGAGGTAACTTCCACACGAGCGGAAGTGTGGAAGAACTTCTGGCCAGGCTTACTCACCGGAGTAAGGTTAGTGCGAATGAGAATCCAGAAACCAATTCCATCCTACATCCCGATGACTACTCACACCGCATACATTACCTACCGAAACCAGATCCGCACCTGCCGTTACTGCGTCAGACCGCTGCATATCGGCCGTACTTGTAACGAGGTACGTAAGGAGCTAGGTCATGACATCAATAGCCGTCTCACTGCGGCTCAAGTTGTTCAAGGCAGTATCGCACCGTCATCATCACAAAAAAATATCCCTCTGCCATCTTCCGGGTCCCCAGAAGAAAACGAAATGGAAACAACAGATGGAGAGCATAACCCTAGTACACAAAAAACTCTTGTCACTGAAATATCGGATCGCATAACGGCAACCACCTCAAAGAAAGTGAGCAGACCATCTTCTCTTTCTCGCGAACTTATAAACGATAGCACTCAAAAAACTGGATCCAGCAGAACAAGTTCACCACTCAGCAAAAATGAAAATAAAGAAACTACAGCCAACACAACTGACTTCGTCATTTCTGATGATGGAGATGAAACAGCTATCGCACCCAAAGGCATTGTTCTCAACAGACTTCAACTGCCCCCGAAATCACTTTCCAGGAGGTAAAACGCAAAAGCAGGAGCAGGAGCAACAAACATTCTTCTTCCCGGTAAGCTTTGCAATGGGTATATGTCATGCCGAAGCAACACCAGATACCACCAATCTCAAAAAAACTTTAAATTTTTCGTTCACAACATTGCAACATTCATTCCATTGGGGAATATCACCAAAACGTCTAGTACATCTAACGAGCAAATCCATTACTGCGTACAACACCACTAGCGAGGCTTTTCCTTCTGTGAGCAAACACTGTCTGTACTTCTGCAACAACAAAACGTACCACGCAACAACATCTTCAATGGCACCCCGTCGCATAAAAAACTACTACCGATAACGCACTCGCACATCTCATTCATCTCGAAAACCAACGACCACAGCACTGTCAGCGAGGGCTCTCTTTACTGTGAGGTAAGCCCTAGTATATGTCCTACTGAAGCCGACGTAGATACTGCCGCACTTGAACAAAATTCACTTGTAGAAAATTGCTACTTACGACACTTCCGACGGCTCACCCGAAGACGCAACATCACCATAATACCGAAGCTGGAAAACCGCACTCAAACACCGTCTTCATTCGCACTACACTACTGCACCAAAGCTAGCCGATCCATTCATGGAAGTCAGGTGAGCGAAAACTGTAGCCAAAACAAAAACATACCAACAAACTCGACAATCATACTGTATCTGTTATTGGTTCATCCGTGCAATATTTTGACATTCGCTGTCATACCGCATGCTGTGATTGTCAGAGACTGGGAACGTACAATAGAACGATATATGGTGGGACTCCAAAATACATTAGGGTGATGCATATGTGTAGTTATAAAATTGCTACGATCAACATTTGCAATATCTCGAACCAGACGAAAGTTGATGCATTGGGATCATTTATCCGCTCGTCAGAATTAGATATTATTTTTCTACAAGAAGTGCAGAATGAACAGCTATTGTTACCAGGGTTTACGATAATTTTCAACGTCGATGCCGACCAGCGAGGTACAGGAATTGCATTTAGGGACCAGTACAATGTGCATAATGTAGAAAAAAGTATAGATAACCGCATAATATCGTTGAGAATTGGATCAATCACGTTCATCAATATTTATGCTCCCTCCGGTGCTTCACATAGAGCAGCTAGAGAAGATTTCTTCAACTCCTCTGTGGCACACTATCTCCATCATTCTACGGAGCATGTTGTGCTTGGTGGCGACTTCAACGCAGTAGTCAATGCAAAAGATGCAACAGGTGGTAGCAGCATAAGTCCGATGTGTAAACGGCTTATGAGTGCAGCAAAACTGGTAGATACATGGGATGAATTAAATGGGCAAAGAGTCGAATTTTCTTACATCAGATCGAATGCAGCGTCTCGCCTTGATCGAATACTAATATCTTGTTCAATGAAATCGCAGCTCCGCACGACACATTTTGCAGTTACGTCGTTTTCGGATCATAAGGCATACATAGTGCGTATTGTCTTTCCCCAATTAGGAACTCCTATTGGCCGTGGTGTATGGCGTCTTCAATCACACATCCTTGATGACATGGATGTCCTCAACGAACTGTCTAGAAAATGGGAATACTGGGTACGTTCGAGAAGAAACTATCGTTCGTGGATAGAATGGTGGGTTATCTATACAAAACCTAAAAGTTATCTCGTTTTTGAAATGGAAAACTTCAATTGTCCACCGAGAATTTAGAGATGCGATCGAGATATATCGATGTTTATTGAAAGAAGCATACGACAACTATCACGGCAATCCAGAACAGCTTGGTACGATCAACCACATTAAATCACAAATGCTTCGTCTGCAGAGACAGTTTTCGGATAATTTTCGGAAAAACAACGAAACTTATATCTCCGGAGAATCCACAACGCTGTTCCACGTTGCTCAAATCCACGGAAAGAAGTCCAAAACATCTATCTTAACGTTGCAGTCAGACGATGGTACCGAAATCCAAGACGACACTCAAATAAGAGAATCAATCAGATCATATTTTGAAACCTTATATTCCACTGAAGATGCTGATCCTCCAACTGATTTTGTGCCAGCCAAAGCAATTCCGCAAAATAACCGTGTAAATGAAAATCTGATGCACGCAGTAGATCAAAACGAAATTTTAGCTGCCATCAAAGAAAGTTGTTCCCGAAAATCTCCGGGCTCCGATGGGCTGCCTAAAGAATTTTATCTGAAGGCTTGGCGGATTATTTCCAATGAGTTCACTAATGTCATCAATGATGCACTTCAAGGATTAGCAATGAAAAAATTCTACGATGGGATCTTAGTTCTGGTAAAAAAGAAAGGTGGTGACAGAAGTGCGAAAGGATATCGTCCAATTTCACTTTTGAACTTTGATTACAAAGTCTTGGCAAAGATCCTCAAACGAAGAATACATTCTCTACTTCCGTTGGTGTTGACGGATAACCAAAAATGCTCAAATGGAAAGAAAACTATATTCGAAGGAACAAGCCGTATATACGATAGAATCTGTCAACTCAAACAACACCGTAAAAGTGCACTTCTGGTGTCTTTTGATCTGGACCATGCATTTGATAGAGTCAATCACCATTTCCTGAAACAAACTCTGGAAGGAATGAATTTCAACCAGAATTTTGTCAACTTACTAGACACGATTTGGAGCCAATCGTATTCTAAAATCTTGGTCAATGGTCACCTGACACAGGAATTCAAAATTAAACGATCAGTACGACAAGGTGATCCGCTTTCGATGCATCTTTTTGTTTTGTACCTGCAACCACTACTAGATGCCATCTTGAACAAATTTCCTAACGCCGTGATCAACGCCTACGCGGATGACATATCCATGTTTCTAGACAGCGAACGAGCAGTAATACAAGTTGCTACTATATTCAATGAATATGGTTCAGTTTCCGGTGCAACTTTGAATAAGCAGAAAACTGTAGCAGTAATGATCGGCAACGTTAACCTCACGACAGACACGGAGTGGCTAAATATCGAAAACGTAATAAACATCTTGGGAGTACGCTTTGGAAACAATATCAAACTAGTTCAAAAATTAAACTGGCAGTCCGTTCTTAGCGGATTGAAAACCCGACTTTGGTTTCATCACCCGAGGAAATTGAATATAATTCAAAAAGTCGTACTTATCAACACGTATATCACCTCAAAACTTTGGTATATGGCCTCAAATATTCCACTCACAAAAGGATTTGCCGCAAAAATTAAGGCAGAAATCGGAAAATTCCTTTGGTATGGCCAAGCTCTACAAAGAATAGCCTTTGCCAATTTGATTCTCCCAAAATCTAGAGGTGGTCTGAATCTGCATTGTCCAGAGACAAAATCGAAGGCACTCTTTTAAACCGTGCGATAAGCACGGCAAGACAACTTCCATTTATGAGTAGGTTCCTAGAGAATCCAAACATTCCAGTACCAGCGATATTTAACCATATTAGGCTACTGCAAACCGAAATGTCCCAGTTACCTCATCAATTGATCAGTACAGCATCGTCTCAAGCAATATATCTCCACTTTCTGACGCTAAAACCTGATCCGGGATTTGTAACGGCCAATCAACGTGACTGGAAGGCTGTCTTCAAACACCTTAATAACAAAATTTTATCATCAACGCAGCGATCCAACTGGTTTGTGGTAATGCACCAGAAGATAAGGCATCGAGATTTGCTGTTTCAACGAGGCGTGGCAGATGATCCCAATTGCGAGACATGTCCGGGAGAAATAGAAACAACGATACACAAGCTGTTCCGTTGTCAAAACAGCAGAGAAATATGGAGGTTTCAACGAAGAAAATACTACAGCTAGATTCAAGACTATCTAGGTTAGAACCAGAAGATTTTGTATATCCTGAGTTTAAAAACACTAATCGAACCTCAAAGAACTCCATTATAAAATCACTAGGACTATTCTTCAGCTATCAGATCGAAACAAATGTAAACTTATTAAGTTTAGACAATTTTATATTTTATGTAAATATTAACAAGTAAACATAGAAATATAAGGTTTAAAAAAAAAA
>JASCZW010019851.1:0-13136 GCA_034211315.2 Aedes japonicus | reverse complement strand
GCATGAAAGAGCATTAAATGATTTAGCCAAAAATCAACGATTGTGTGTAAATCGTTATGGGCAGTGATGTTCACTGTAACCGGCCAGTACCCATTAATGGGTAAAAAATCACCCATTTCGAACTTAAGTGGGTTAACTCCTTTAATGGGTAAAACAATTTTACCCATTAATGGGTAAAGAGCCTGTACGTCAGGCTATCGGGTATTTTTTACCCATTTTCAATATGTTTGTTATTTGAGAAATGGGTATGAAATACCCATTTTTCAAAAAGTTTGTTTCTTGGGAAATGAGTATGAAATACCCATTTTTCAAAATGTATGTAATGGGAATGAATTCCAATTTTTCGTGATTTGTTTTTACTTGTGATATTGAATACATAGCATTAGAATAAACATAGTCGATAGCAATAACTGTATTTGAATTTGCATTTGTGTACTTAATTCGTAACAACAACTCTTTAGTCACAGGCCTTGTACCTCTCAGGTATGTCAAGTTTCGTTCGGAGTTTTCCACATCGCCAAATATTCCGGTGACGTGGTGGTCCATTGAAGCCGTCATCACATCATGATCATCCAAACAGATTCCTACATCGCTCAAACAATTCCTGAAGCTTGGAATGCAAGCTTGGATTTTACGCCTCGGAAGGGACACGTAATCGGAAGTACGATTCTACTGATGAAATTGAAGCATTTAAATTATTATAATAAAATAATAACGTACCTCTCAGTTTTTGGAAGCTTTCGCTATCCAGTTCTTCCATATTCTTTTTGTTTTCGTGGACTGGATTCCACGAAGGTTTATTTTATATTTTTCGAACAGCGCACTTGAAACTATACAGAAGGAGTCAGGCAAAGATATTTTTTCCCATTAATGGGTAGAAAAATACCCATCTTTTGGTCTCTCATTGAAAATAAAAAATGGGTCTTTAGTATGCATTATTTTGATTTTAAAAGTACCCATTCTTTTGACAGTTTCATATACCATCAAAAAATGGGTATATTTTTACCCATTAATGGGCACTGGCCAGTTACAGTGTTAGATTTCCCCATAATCGATTCCATGGAGTGATTGTGTTTTTTTTTAAATGATGAGTGGAGGGTGGCTCACTACTTTTGATCCCCATTGGTCCCCAAGTACACAAAATGGAACCTTATTTTTCCGTTTTGCGGTACTAGAATCTTCATTTTTGTTTTGATTATTTGTATTATTTTGGCAGAATATTTGATGGGTTGTTCGGTCGGTGTTATCTTTTGAGGGGGGTATTCACTAAGCTTGGGACCGCACTTGTGCTGGTACTTCGTGAGTTAAAAAATATATTCTTTTCTTCTTGTTCTTTTTGACCATCAAGCCTGTGATTCAAGGAGATACAATGAGCGATGGTTTGGATTTCAAAAGTTGTTTCGCAAGTGTAAGATTTCTCATCAATCTAAATATGATATTAGGGGGGAGATTAAGAAACAACATACACATTTTTCAAGTCTAACAAACTTTTCCTTAGAAGTTTTTTTCATGCCATGTTTTAACTTTCAATCGCGTGTAAAGCAGTAGTTTATAGACTCAGAAACTACCGAACCGATCGACATGAAATTTTGTATTGGGGGCCAGAAAAAGTTTTTATGATATTAAGATACCCCTACCTTCTCTGGAAAGAGGGGCTCCCATACAAATGGAACGAAAATTTCAGCATAATTCGAGAACTAATCAACAACTGGACCCAAATTTGGCATGTATTAATTTTTGGAAGCAAGAAATGTTTTTATGGTAGTTTAAGACACTTCCCCTCTCAAGAAGGGGGGGGGACTCTCATACAATTGAAACACAAATTTCTGCATAGCTCGAGAACTTATTAAAAATACAGAACCAAATTTGGTAGATGGGAGTTTTTGGAGGCAAGACATTTTTCTATGCTGAGTTGAGACCCCTCCGCCCTCTGTAAAGGGTGCTCCCATACAAATGAAACTATTTTTTTTCATGACTCGAGAACAAATCGAGCAAATGGAAGAAATAAGATTTATAAGAAATGCAGATTTGGACGGAAAAATGGTAAAGTTTTGACATCATTAGTTTATTGAACCACTTCTCCCAACCCAAATGCCCGCACCTTTGCCTTGACCCCTTTCATCAAATTTTTGGCAATGATAGGACCGACTTGCTTACTTACTTTTAACCACACTTTCTTTAGTTCAAGTTCATTTTCTATCAGTTTTGGAGTTTTAACGAGCTTTGGCTTCATGATTGCCCAAAATTTTTCAATTGGGCGAAGTTCCGGAGTGTATGGAGGGTTGACGTCTTTTGGTACAAAAACTACATTATTATCTTTGTACCAGTCTAAGACAGGCCGGGCATAGTGGCAAGATGCCAAATCCGGCCAAAACAGTGTCGGGCCATCGTGAGATCTCAAGAAGGGCAGAAGTCGTTTTTGGAGGCATTCGTCCTTGTAGATTTCTCCGTTGACGGTCCCAGAGGTGATGAAGGGCTGACTCATTTTGCCATATCCGTAGATCGCTTGCCAGACAAGGAATTTTTTGGCGAATTTCGACAGTTTCTTCTTCCGTACACTCTCCGAAACGGCCAACTTAGAGGTGGCGACGTAGTGTTCCTGTCCTGGCATTTGTTTGGTGTCGGCTTTAATGTCGGTCTCATCGTCCATGACAATGCAGAACGGTTTAGTGAGCCACTCCCTATACAATTTTCTTGCACGAGTTTTGGCCACCGAGTTCTGTTTATCGCTCCGGTTCGGTGCCTTCTGGACCTTGTACACATGTAATCCAGAACGTTTCATTGTTTTCTGCACAAAACAAACTGAAACTTTCGCCTTTTTCGCAACATCCCTGATCGAAATGTTCGGATAACGCTTAAATTGGTTCAATACCATCCTGGCCTTCTCCGGATTTGATATGCCACGTTTTTTGCCACTACCATTTTTCCGCTTGGTTGTATTACGGTCCTTGAACGTTTTAATCACATGAGATACGGTTGAATGTGCGATTCTGAGCTGTTTTCCGATCCATCGATTAGAACCGTTTGGGTTCTCGAAGTGAGTGCCCAAAATTTGTTGGCGCACTATTTCTTCATTCGAAGCCATCACTGAAAGCACTCGACCGATTTTCACGAAACTCATTACAGAATTGACACAACACAATGAAATACATTCAGTTAAAATTTCAATAATTTTTACCCACACGCTAAAAAGTTACGAAGAATTGCGTGTGTCCAAATTTCATCGAATACAGTCTTTACGAGTTAGAGGTGGTAAATGAGTTTGTGTAACTCGGATTAATGAAGACGTCGTAAAACAACAGCAGCAGAGAATTTCGGAAAAGCATAATAACTGGAGGCCGTTCTTATCATGGACTCCACAAGACCTCTAGGTCTTATAAACTTAACCCTTGTACTAAGTGCACCATGTACAAGACGCTGATAAGATGGTAGTTTTCAACGGTCTTGGGACATAAACAATGCTTGAGGAAAACCTGCAAGCACTTTGAATTTTCCATCGACGTGTACGTAGAACCAGCTTTGGTGGTGTATGAAAAAACAGCTTATTTAGGAGAATTATGAACCACGAGTTGGTGCACCTCTGAAAAAATACAATGGGCGGGACAAGTTGAAGAAATACCAGAGACATTCTTACAAGACGCAGTGAGGAGCAACTCACAAGCACACCTCCCCCCCACTTTCCCCCATCACTCTTTCTTTCTTTTTCTCTCTCTTACTCTCTCTCCCACACCCTTACGTCCCAATGACGTCTGTATAAGGTCTGGCCCAGTAGCAACAACAAAAATAGTGAAATGCGCAAAATTCGCTCATGACACTAATACCACTGCACTCCTTGCGCACGCTGCACAAAAGCTCGGAAAGTGCTACGTCATACTATTTATTTTGATTCGTTCGCTCCGTGATTCGAACCGATTCCAGTCTACCGATGATGGAAAATTATCTCTATATCGCAACTCGATTTTCAAGCCCCACCGTTTGAGGGTTAATGTGGCAAAAATTCAAATATCTCAGTTAAATTCACTATAAATGACTCATGTTATCGGGAGGAAATGCTTCTGCTCAATCAATTGCATTTTTATCATGGTTATTTCCACATATCAGCATTTATAATAAACGTTTGAATCGATTTTTTTTTTATCTATGCCCGCCAATAGAAGGTTCAATGTGATACGTGTGATACGTCATCACTCGTCATCTCAGCAATGTTTACATTATTTTTGCTTTCAATACAAGCAAGCAGTGCGTTGCCCCAGACCTTATATTGACGTCATTGCTTACGACCTACCTTTGACCCAATGAGGTCTATACAGGTGGCGAAGAGCAGGGTAGTGACGTAGAACTCCAAAAACAAGCGAATGATAACAAAGCAAGTTAAGTGTTTTTCCGCATCCTTTTAGTGCAAAAAATGGCATTTTTCAGCCAAAACATTTTAAAAACTATACCAATTACCGAAAATAAACATTCCATCTTGTGATTTGCTGCTTTTGTAAATTGTTCTTTTTGGAGATCTACGTCACGCATGTTTACAAAAAACAGGCTGTGCATAATCTCACGAACACTATGACAGTATTTTGCATTACACAAATACAACTTAACCACCTCTTCTCCACCTGTATAGACCTCATTGCCTTTGACCGGCGGTTTTGCCCCACATCACCTTATCCTGTGAAAAAGTGCCTCACAAATACATCCCGGTTCTAGGTAAGCCATCTTTTGTCCATCTTCCATGGTCGCTCTTATTCTGGTTTGCACAGCACCGCACATTTTACACTTTGGACCATGCGCTCCTTCATACCTCATTATTTTGCATCACTCCTTATTATGGTTTCAGTTGAAAATCGAATTTATCGACTGGCGACAATAGATTTTACTCTCGTTCTGTACGTTATACCTAATGTCGGAAGTAGGGCGCTGTACAGCGCATCTGATGCGCCATACAGCGCATTACTTCCGACATTAGGTATAACGAACAGAATGAGAGTAAAATCGATTGTCGCTAGTCGATAAATTCGGTTTTCAGCTGAAACCATAATATTATAACTTCTTTCCATCCCTCTGCAATGTTATACCACACGCTAAGATCAGTTTACCCAAATATGGGTAAAGAATACCCATAATCGCGAAAAGTGCACATACCCATTTATGGGTACGTTACTACTTACTCATACTTGAGTATTTTTTAAATACAAATATACTCAACTATGGGTAAATTCAGCTTTACCCATAAATGAGTGTGTGCACTTTTTTACGATTATGGGTAAACTGAGCTTAGCGTGCAGGCCACCGGACAATAGGTCATCAAAACGAAAGATATCGCACTTAGCTCATTGCAGCTGACAACAAAGTTCGCGCCACCGAACAATGCAAAAAATCTGTTGTGAAAACCTTGAAAATTATTCAGAGCATACAAAAACTTTTCTCCTTGTTAGCACACAAACGATTTTAGATAATTGAAATACAGTTCCATGTCTAACTTACAACACCCGTATCCTCTAGAATACTCGATAGCTACTTTTATTAATCATCTATTAGATTTATCACACACATACACTTAAACCTTGAAACCGTAGAATAAACGGAAAAAACGCAACCGCTCACAAACACCTAGCCGTGCGCCGGCAGTGGTTGCTGCTAGTGTGCCTGTATTAGTAGAGTGACGACACTGTCAAATTGGAACCGAAATTTTCTGTCAGTGTCATTCCAATCGAGCAGGCGACCTGTCAAACGCATGTGAAGAAACAATAATAAGTGTGCCTGTATTAGTATTCTCGAGTACTTTTTCAAACAGACGTATCTGATTTTGTAAACAACGAGGGAAGAAAAATTCAAACGTAAATTTCTCAAAACTCTCAGCACCCTCAAGGAAAGTATCATTAGCATGATGTTTGGAAAGTGTTATTCCTTGTATTGGTGGCCCTAGTTTGGATGAAAGTACTAAGGGTTTCAAGAATTAAACGTTTGAATCTTACTTTCCCTCTTTGTTTACAAAATCAGATGCATCTGTTTGAAAAAGTACTCGAGTATTCAGCATTAATATTCAGTGTTGTCAACTCAAAGCATCAGGGATGCCAAATTTGTTATTTTCCACAGGGATCACATGGCGTCACTCTACTAATACAGGCACACTAGTTGCTGCGATCTTTCGATCAAACATCATCTTAAAACACTGTAAAAAATCTCAAGTAGAAAATAAATAGCAACCGCAATGGTCATGCTCAAATTTTGCGAGGCTGATAAGAATCTGTGAATTCTCTTAAGGGGGGATATACAGTTAAAACGAGAAAAAAAAACTCATTTTTGAAATAAAAATTTCAAGAGGAAGTTTTGACTCAAATCAATCACATTTTTTTTTTTTTTTTGTAGTGGCGAACCAGCCCAGGAGGCTGAAAGCCACAATAATAAAGAAATAAAAAAAAAAAAATCGAAACTTTTTTACCATTATAAGTGTATCCATGTAGTATACAAAAATATTTTTTTCAAATTTTTTTCAACAAAATGGCGGCCGTACGTTGAAGTCATTGCATTTTGCTTGTGCCGGCTCTCCTGGTCGCAGTTTCGATCTAAAACCTGCTCACCCAAAAAAATACCATCATTACATTTACAGTTAGTAGATGAATTAAAAAAAAAGAGTACAAAAAAAAATTTGCACTTTTGGCGTAACTTGTTTGAAAAAATCCACATTTTTTCGCCATTTTATCACATTTTTTCGTATATAATGATAAAATATTAAAACATTTTTAATTCATATAAAAGATAATACTATAATAAAGAAATCCTATAAGTTTCATCTAAATCGAATAATTGGTTTTCGAGTTATCACCGGCATAAACTCCGAAAATGCTGTTTTGAGAAAAATGCTTTGAAAGTTTTAATTATTGATCTGCGCGCGAAGAAGGCGGCTTCGAAAAACGATGAAACGAAACACTTGGAGTTCGAATTTCGAAAAAACGGTTTTAGGAGCGTATTTTTTGGAAAATTTACTAATTTTTTATGCAAAAAAATATTGAAAATTTTTGTCGTTCTAACTGTATATCCCCCCAGCATAGATAGGAAGCGGCAAATTTTGAAATTGCCTGAGTCTTACGACCTACCATGTGAGCTTGGAGTATTGCACAAGTCGTTTGGTTTATATACAATTGGGATAATTTGTGGTATACCCATCTTAGAAGGCACGATTTTTTCATCCCTCAAATACATTAAAATATTTGGTATGGTTATTTGAATTTGTATTAAAACAATTTTTGTTGACGAGAAAAAATAAACAACCGATCTTGTCGGTAAAATTAACCGCCGAGTTGACCGGCTGTTGGATATTTGGCCGAGGCAGATTGAGTGTGCAGCAATATGAACTTCTCAAGAGACACTCTTAATTATGCCTTAGTTAACGGAATAGTTTTCACTCAAAATGCATATTAAAAATTCATTTAGCATTACTGAGAGGGCTGGGATTAACGGTGAGTTAATCCAAAAATCCACGAATCTGCCAAGATTCGGGAATTAGGAGGTAGTTGGAATTA
This sequence comes from Aedes japonicus, assembly GCA_034211315.2. Lineage (NCBI taxonomy): Eukaryota > Metazoa > Arthropoda > Insecta > Diptera > Culicidae > Aedes > Aedes japonicus. Next base: position 5,619 of record JASCZW010019851.1, on the reverse strand, counting down.
AATGGAAATTACTGATCTTTCTACACATTTTTCTAGTTACAGGTATTCCATTAAACAGCTCACACTTGCCAGGATTTACGAATATTGGTTAAAAATTCAGATGAAGTTTGTCAGAATCAGGAGATAACTTCCCATCTACATGAGAGGCTCTAGGAGTGGACAGTAATTTATAGCCAGAACGAATAAAAAATTAAGAGAACGTATTGATAGTCCCGTATGTGTCCCACTAACAGTCCTTCCTCTCCGAGATCTATAAGTAATAGATGACGAGAAGGATAATATGTGTGAAATAGTCGGTGCATGCCAAAAATAAACCCAACAGCAGGAGATAATTTATCAGCCCTGTTACGCATTATTGGGAGAGGGACGAATCGTTAGAACCAGATCAAAGCAATAGGTAGTATAAAAGCACAATCGGAAATATATTCTTTTAACAGTCAAGGGGGTATCCTCCCCCTTGTCTACCCTGCACTGGGGTAACTTGGTACAAGATTGCGTGTCCGATTGGTTGGTATACTACCGTTCAAAAAACCCTGCGCTCGTTTTCCACTTGTATCTTTCAATTTCAAAGCCTGCCGTAACGCTATACGGAACTACCAATACACGTTCTCTTCATTTCTATCCGTTCTAGCAATAAATTACTGTCCACTCCTAGAGCCTCTCATGTAGATGGGGATTTATCTGCTTCTGACTAACTTCATCATAGATCGTTAATCGCATTGGGAGATTACAAAAACAACAATTAAAGTGTACAAATTCTGCTTTAAATGAGCAAAAGGCACTTTAATTTTACGAGTGAGAGTACATAAAAGCCTTTACACGTTAAATTTCTGACAGTTTTCTTTCAGTGTTGATTTTTAATTATTGCACGGAACGTTTCATGGCAGCTGAAACTCTCCACTTTATTGCGTTGTACAACATGTTGACATTCTTGTTACATTCAGTGAAATGGCGTCGAACCAGAAGTGGAAGTGCGCAAACGCAGTTTTTACGAAAAGCAGCAAAGTCGAATTTGTCGATACGCGATCTTGCCAAGAAACTAAAACTACCGAAAAGTACCGTTTTTTGTGTTTGCAAATCATTTGAACAGCGCTTGACTGTGGATCAGAAGGTTGGAGCTGGAACAAACCGAAAAGTATGCTCCCGAAAAATGTACAAGAAGGTGGTAGCTCTTGTCACTATGCGAAATCCTTTCGGGAATGGTATAAGGAACAGGAGAAATACTTGCCAAAACAGCCAATGCACCAAACTGTCCAGAACTACACCCAATAACGGGTGTCCACTAAATAATGAGAACGAAAAGAATGGGTCAGGAAAAAAATACCAGTGAAGTTTTGTTCAAACTGATTTATTTTATTAAAAGGGTCAACTTAAATCTTCAAACTAAGTTTAGTGAATATTGTCATATGGTCCGTGGTCCATCAGTGGCGCAGCTTAGTCGTTATGCTGGAACATGACCGTTGGACGGCAGCCACATCGATTTTTCGGATGCAGCTTTTGATCCTGTTGGTAAGTTGCTTGGTGTTCTTGGCCTTCCAATTATCCTTGTATACCATGGAGCTCAAAAGACCGAAGAAATCCTCGATAGGACGGCACTGTGGCAAATTTGTCGGATTCCGGTCTTTTGGGACATATGGTATATTTTGGCTCTCCAAAAACGTTAGCGTTTTTTTTGCGTAGTGCGATGATGCCTTGTCCGGCCAAAACACGTATTTGCCATCCGAGTGATGTTGTTTAAGAAATGGGATGAGTATTTTCTGCAAACACTCTCTTTGGTACACCTCCTGGTTGATGGCCAAACCGCTTGGTTTGAACCACGGCTTCGAAATACCCTTATCGGATATTACGATGTATAACATAACCTTCGATTCAAATTTGTGCTTGAACTTATACATTACTTTTGGAGGAGTAGTAGATTTGTCCTTAGTGTAGAATCGGTCGTTTCCCGGTATCTGAGACTTCGAAAGAGGAAAGTAGCTTTCGTCGTCCAGAACGAAAGATTTTCCGCCGTAATTCCGAGTCATCCAGCGGCATTGGGATTTCACGGTTTGAATCTGCTCATCTGTGTACTCTGGGGATCTGGTTTTCTTTCTACACACTATTCCTTCTTTCTTTAGCGTCTTGCAGATGAGTGACTTCGAACAATGGAACTTTCGGGCTGCTTCCCGTTGACTTACCGAATCCTTGTTGTTGAACAGTGCTGCGCAGCGAGCGGAGCGTTTTCTCATTCATTATTTTCGCTGGACGGCCGCAACCTTTCTTCCGGGTTACTCTCATGCATGCCAGGATACGGTATACGGTGGATACCGGAACTTTTTCACGACAAAAATGGTCCACCGTGTATTTTTTCCACGATCTTCGTTCGCTTGAAAGAATTGTACAACGCGCGCGCGCAGTTCTTCCTGTTTCGACGGCATGCTGAACACGACTGAACATGTTAGAGTGAAATAAGAGTGTATGAAAATTTTCTGGAGAGTGCAACGATTCATTCATCTAAAGTGACATTTCTATGCGGCCGTTTTTGTTCTGATGGAAAAGTATTGAAATCATTCTCATTTTTTAGTGGACACCCGTTAGAAGAAAACTAGTACAATCTTGGATGCATATACAGGGTGTTCGGTTCTTTAGTGCTTATATTTTCAGGGGCGATAGGGGATGATATTTGAGGAAAACAAAAAGTTCTACGCGTATGCTCAAATCTAAAATTTGACGGAGTTGTTGAACTTTAAATTTTTTGGTACATGTTAGTCTTAAATTGGCTGTAACTAAAAATTATGTTATTTAGCAAGATTTTATTTGGGCTGCCGATTCCAAACAATGGGCAAAATCGTAGCAGAGATGACTATCTGCTAACTCTTCTGGAAAAAAACAAAGCTGTTTTCCGGAAACCGTGGGTTACTGTTTTGAAAACATTTGAGTTGTGCATCCTGCGCACAGACATTACCACGGTTTGGTTAAATTCATGATTTTATTATCTGCTAATTGGAGGCGCAACATGCCGCATTCAAAACAAAATTGTAAAAAAAAACTTCGCAAGATAGAAAGTTTGTGTTAAAGAGAGAGAGAGAGAGAGAGAGAGAGAGAGAGAGAGAAGGAGAGAGAGAGAGAGAGAGAGAGAGAGAGAGAGAGAGAGAGAGAAAGAGAGAGAGAGATAGAGAGAAAGAGAGAGAGAGAGAGAGAGAGAGAGAGAGAGAGAGAGAGAGAGAGCTGTAGATCACTTTCAAAGCCATGTTTTTGATTTCGAATTAAGGAAATAAATTGTTGGTATACACGGTGTTCAATAAGTTCGAATACAAGTTTTCATCATTGCGTAGGTATGCGCCATGTACATATTCTGCATTGGTATTGGTGTCAGCTTTAGCTTCATTCATACGCTACCGAATGTGCGCGGTGTTGACATTCTGTTAGTTGTTGTTCGTTTGTTACGCGCGATGAAAGAGTATCGGGACTTCGTAATTAAGCGTTTTTTGAACGGTGAGCGACCCGGCGATATATTCCGGCTGCTGAAATCGCATGGGGTCAAGCGGAACTTTGTCTACACGACCATCAGGCGATACCGGGAGACGTCCTCGACCAATGACCGTGCGAGATCCGGTCGGCCGCGTTCAGCGAGGACGCCACGGGTCATCAAGATCGTGAGGGAGCGAATTCGGCGCAAAAAGAACCGCTCAATCCGGAAAACGGCTGCAGATCTCAACGTTTCCATTGGAACCGCTCACACCATACTCACCAAGGACCTTGGTTTCAGGCCTTACAAAAACGTAAGGTCCATGGCGTTTTCGGAGGCTACCAGCAAAAAGCGGTTGGATCGAGCTAAGAGGATCCTCTCTCGGCACGCTGGTCAGGAGTTTGTTTTTTCGGACGAGAAACTGTTCGTGCTGCAGCAGCCGCACAATGTGCAAAATGACCGGGTGTGGGCGCCATCGAGGGACAGCATTCCTGAATCCAATATAAACATCCTCGGTTCCAAAGTGCCGCGTCGGTGATGGTTTGGGGGGCAGTATGCAAACGTGGTAAGCTACCCTTGGTGTTTATTGAAAAAACGTCAAAATCAACGCGGCGTACTACAAAACTGAGGTTTTGGAAAAGGTTGTTGCCCCCAGTCTCCGAAGCCTCTACGGCGATGAGCACTACGTGTTCCAGCAGGACGGTGCACCAGCCCATACGGCAAATGTGGTTCAAGCCTGGTGTCGGGACAATTTAACCGACTTTCTGGACAAAACTTTGTGGCCTCCCAGCTCCCCGGACTTGAATCCTCTCGACTTTTTTGTTTGGTCCTATATGATGGCAAAGCTGAACGAATACAAGGTCAGCACTTTGGATCATTTCAAGACGGTAATTCTCAAAATATGGGACGAAATGCCCATGCAGTCCGTGCGTGCTGCCTGCGACGCGTTCGAGAAACGTTTGAAGCTCGTTAAGGAGTACAAAGGGGGTCATTCCAAGAGAAATGTTGTAAACGTTCCTTGTAAACATAGCTTTCAATAACATAAATCCAAAAAATAAAAAACATGTTTTCATTTTTTAACAAATTTTGAAAGTGTATCCGAACTTATTGAACACCGTGTATAACATAATTGAACTACAGCCAATTTAATACTTACATCCACTAAAAATTAAAAGTTCAATAACTCCGAATATTTTGAGCTTTCTCCATAGGCGTAGAACAATTTTTTCCTCAAATATCATCCCCTATCGCCCACATTTGTATTAAGGAACCGAACACCCTGTAAAATGTATTTTACAGCAAAGTGACCAAAATACATACATGCTCAAAATATATTCATCCCCGTACAATGATAGAAAAGTAATGAAAATATCTATGTGTCCGATACTTCATATTCCGTGTGAAGTATGCTTACATTTATTAGTTTTTCCTAATCAACAATTTTCACTTTAGACGGTGTGCAAACAATAAGTTCGGTTTGTTTAAAAACTGAAATGAAGGGTTGCCAAATAGGCAACATAGCACTTCCAATTAGTCCTATAATGGACCCTCAAAAATTTAGACAATTTGTCCGATTTTTCAATAGCTTTTATTACTGCATTGTAAAATTTAATATAAGTACTCACGTATTAATGTTTCGAAAATGCATTTTTAAAATCTACAATTAATTTATATGATCAAATGCTTTTTCTCTCCTGTAACGAAAATACTTACAAATCACTGTACCATGCAGTGATCAGGTAAACATAATTAATAATGATGTTTTATGTGTAACAATTGTGAAGAATCATATTCTAACCTTTGTTTTAGTGTTGATACTATGTGTTTTAACTGAAATTGCTTAGGTGAAATACGAAAATAACGAAATAATTACAATAATATGCCAGGGGGTCCATTATACGCACAGGGTCCATTATAGGCATACAATCCCTATAAACCCCTCTAAAACTGTTATTGTTCCTTTCACAAAAAGGAAAAAACTTAATCTAACACAGTCTTCATTGGACAGATAACAAATTCGGTTCTCAGAAGCAGTTAAATACCTTGGTATTACTTTGGACAAAAAGCTAAACTGGAACTCTACTTGGGTAGAGGCATGATGCTGCACGCACACATCTTTCAAAAGAGGTGCACTCCCGTTCATTTTACTCAATTTTTGAGTACAATTGTAT
>JASCZW010019850.1:0-13142 GCA_034211315.2 Aedes japonicus | reverse complement strand
GGTCATGTATAACCAGTTAGGCTTTGATTTTTATTATAAGATTTTACACAGATTAAAAGAAACACTGAATTTTCTGCGTTATCTAATGCACATAAAGGGAATGCTAGATTTGGCAGAAAATAATGGGATATTTAATGTAAATTGAAGCCAGATAACGTCAGAATCTAGCCAGTTGTATGAAAGATTGCAAACAATATCGTTGTTTACGCTCCTTTGGCTTGGAATTAACGAGGGGAAATTTTACGCGAAGATTTTCAATTTCTATGGTGTTTAATTTTTGAATAAAGATCTAAAATTTCCAATTGAAACATTAGCTTCGTTCATTTGTAAAGATTCGATTCATCAAACATTTAAAGTAATAGATATTAAGATTTATGATTCACGATTTTAGATTTCAGATGTTAGATTTTGAAATTAAGGTATTGAATTTCAGTTTATAGATATCTGATTTAAGATTTTAGATTCAAGATTCATGATTTCCGATTCAAGAATAGAGATTTAAAATTTTCATTCTTGGTTTAAGGTTTTCTATTTGAGATTGAAGTTATTAAACTGTTGATTTTGAGAAGATGGGAAATTAATGATTTAAATGAGATTAAAATGATTTAAAGATGTGAAATTTATGCTTTACATTTTGAAGATGTTTGATTTTAAATACAAGATTTTTGATAGTTGATAAACGATATTCGATTTCCAACTCAAGATATCAAATTTCATAAAACAAATTAAGGGTTTCCAATTAAAACATTAAGATTTGCTTAATTTTTCAAATTCGATTGAACAAATATTAAAAGTCTGAAATTGAAAATCTAAGATTCAAGATTTATAATTCACGATTTTAGATTTCAGATGATAGATTTGCAAATTATGGTTTTAAATTTGAAATTTAAAATTCCCGATTTTCAATTTTTTATTTCAAATTTAAGATTTATGATCTATAATTTTGGAATTAGATCTAAGATTTTAGAATAAGAATTTATGATTTAAGGTGCAGGTTCTAATTTTTAGATTTTGGATTTCAGATTTGAGATTTAGTATTTCGAGTTTATTGACATCTGATTTGAGATTTTAGATGTAAGATTCATGATTTCAGATTCAAGAATTAGGATTGAAGATTTTTATTCTTGATTTAGGGATTATAAATTGAAAATATTAGACTGTTCATTTTTAGAAAACGTAGTATTGATGATTAAGGATTTGAGATTTCAGATTTTGAATTTCAGTTTTAGACTTTCGATTTAAAGTTCCAGAGTTAAGGTTGTAGGCTTAAGTTAATAGATAAATGATCAATTCTCGATTTGACATACAAGATTTGAGATTTGAAATAAAAGATATAAGATTTAAAACTAGACATTCATGATGTTCAATTCGCAAAAAAATCGAGGTTTCAATTTATATTAAAATTTGAGATGTAGGATTTTCGATTTAAAATTTTAGATATAAAATTTAAGATCTCAGATTTCACATAACAGGTTTTAGTTATACAGTTGTGTTCAAACTAATAGCAGCTATTGTTTATTATTAAATACATTTATTTATTCACTCTCAACTAAATCCACTTAACAGTGCCGATTTACTATATTAAAACGATATCGTTTTATTTATAACAAATTGGAAAACACAAAAAAATATCTTAAGACTATGTTAAAGGGATAAAACCGATTACTTGCGGTCGTCTCGAGGTAAATAGGAATTACAATTTTATGGATGAGAAAATTACGATGGGAATTTTGTACAAAGCATACAGAACAATATTTTTCAGATGTGTACAGGGTGCCTCACAATAGATGTCACTAAAACAAAATGGGATTGCAGCAAAACAAATCAACCAAATCATAGCATTTATTTTTCAGTTGGCTTGTGATGAAATCGGGAAAAAATTTCCGCGCACAACGCTTGTGTCTTCTTTATCTTATGAGCTGGAACTGAGTCCTGTTGGAAACAATATGGTGTATTCCCATACGGCGTTGAAGCATAGGGAAGCATGGTTCTTCAAAACCTGCTCGATGTTTTATTCATTGTTGATTTTTACGATAAGATGTTATGAAAAGAAGAGGAAGTTTTCCTTTTCGTGAAACGGTGCCCATCCCATAATTTTCGATACATTCTGATAGCGTTCTAGAGCCAGTTTATCTTTCGGAATATTGGCAACACTTTTGCCAAACACACGATCATTTGGTTGATTAAAACTGCATCCGAAAATAGAATCTCACTGTCACCGTGCCAAACCAAAAGATTTCTGCTTCTTTGGACCCTGGCTTGCATTTGACGGTCCGTCAACACGTGCACCCGTTGTATCTTGTACGGTTTGCATTCCAGATCATCTGTGAGGAGCCTGTTCATTGAAGCAGGGGACATTTGAAATTGTTTGCTCAATTTACGGCCTGATACGGCCGGATTACATCTTACACTAGTCGGCAAAATCGGAACTTTTTTCGCTCCCGTCGGCATTTCTGGTTGGATTTTATAGATTTTGCTACGCTGAATCCAAATATGGGCTCAGAAATGCTGTAACACGTCCAGTTTTTGAGAAAAATGTGATTTAAACTCACAAAAACACGTACTTCCGTAGTAATATGATCTACCTAAGCAACAACCAGAATATTGGCTCTGCCCTTTGCAAGTTGGACTTGGATTTTATGGAATGGACCTCCCTGAATCCATTCGTGAACACAGATTTTTCGTAACACGTAAGATTGATGAAATAAACCGGGTTTTCATTCACAAAATTACGAATTTTCATGAAAATCAAGATTTTCTATTTTGAAAACATGAATTTTCGCTCCGCCCTTTGAATGTTGGGTTTGGATTTTATGAAATAAACCTCCCTGAATCCATTCGTTATCACAGATTTTTCGTAACACGTAAGATTAATGAAATAAACCGGGATTTCATTCACAAAATTACGAATTTTCATAAAAATCAAGATTTTCTATTTTGAAAACATGAATTTCAGCTCCACCCTTTGAATGTTGGGCTTGGATTTTATGAAATGGACCTCCCTGAATTCATTCGTGAACACGGATTTTTCGTAACACGTAAGGTTGATGTAAAAACCGGGTTTACATTCACAAAATTACGAGTTTTCATGAAAATCAAGACCCGTCCATTAATTACGTCGCTCAAAAATACAGATTTTTAACCCCCTCCTTTCTTTATCACATTTTTTGTATGGATTTTTGAAAATTTTTGTATGCATCGTCACTTTTTAAACCCCCCTCCCCCCCACCTCCCTCTCAAAGCATAACGTAATTTATGAACGATCCCTTTAGCTGTGCCTCTTTGAGTATATTGAGTATATTGATGTTGCTTCTTACAGCAGTTTGGGAACTGAAGACCTTCAAAGTTCATTCATTAATTCAAAAGTCAGCTGCACAGAGCCCTTCAGAAACGCCTCATTAAATACTCTATTCAGCAGTGCCGTATTTTTAAGTTAGGATAGGAGTGAGCAAGACAGCATTAAAACACGCAAACACTCAAAAAACAAAAGAATAGACAGAGACAAAAGACTCTGTGTTAGTCACTATTGCTCGAGAGAATAAGGAAAAGATATGTTAAAAAAGAAAGCAAGAATCCTCAAGCACGTAGCTTAATGCGGCATTTTATAGAGCTTTTTGACGTTTAATTTGCGCACACTACTGCAAGATTTGAATCGAAGCAGTGCGAGTGAGAAGTCAACGAAGTTGTGGGAAACCAAACCGTGCATTAATCCTCGCATGTTAGACAAAGAAAGACGATTAAATGTCGAAAAGGTTTATTGGCGTATTTGCGGCACAAAATTTGTGTCATTATTGCTGTCTTGCTTTGGCGTCAATTAATGCTCATGTTGACTCTCTTCAGCCTTGCACAATCATTTTTTATTCATTCAAAGCTAGCTATTTGAGTGTTACGGACGCGTTTTTTTTTATTTTTGTAAAAATGTCGCGAATTTGTCTGAACGATCCGCAAAAATTTTGTTGCATTTGTGGAGACGTGATATTGAAGGAACAGAGAAAGGGGTTTACACCTTTGTTGGAGACAGCATATCAGCTGTATTTTGACAAGGAGCTACCCAAGACCAAAGCGCAGCTGCTACCTTCAAGGCTAAAGAAGTGGAATATCCTGGAAAAAGATGTAAAAGTGTCATCCTATAGGAAGAGACAATAAATATTTTTTGATCTTTTTCATACATTTGATCTTTTTCTTCTTTCTGGCAGTTCGTCTGGCACCTCCTTTGTTTTGAACAAGGACATTTCCAATTTCCTTGAACCGTTTCTTGGTTCAAAAATCAAAACACATACTCACTCCGAACTACTTAAGGCTATTGAATATCTGACACGGTCGGAGCTTTTGAAAATGTAATTCTAAAACGTGCTCCCGCATAGCTTCTATGATAACTGATAAATATGTAGATCTCTTGAGTGAATTCTACATGAAAATATTTTCTCGTAGCTCCTAGTACGGGAATTTATAAGATTTATAAGATTATGAAAAGTTTATAAACGTTCAGAGAGCTTTGTAGAACTTTAAAGGAGTTCGTAGAAATTACAATATTTTAGATTGAAGATTTAAGATATTAGGCTTTAGAATTTGGATTTTTGATTTAAGATATTAGATCTAAGATTTGGGAAAGAAGTTTTAAGATTAATGGTTTGAGATATAAAATTTTCAATGTAAAATGAATTATTAAAAATATAAGATTTAGAATTTTGTTTTTTATGTGTGAATTTAAGATTAAAGATTCTTGTTTTCAGATTCTAGCTAATAGGTTTAAGTAACTAGATTTCAGATTTAAGAAAAGAGTTTCAAGGATTTTAATTTTGGATTTAAGATTTCAGATTTTGAAATTATGATTGACGATTTAAGATTATATATGTAAGATTTTGAACTTTGGACGATGCACGATTTCAAGTTTAAGATTACAGAGAAAAAAAATTAAGATTTAAGTTCATAGATTTTTTAACTAAGATTTGTGATGGCAAATAAAAAATATTTTATACGAGATGTTAAAGATAAGATTTCAGATTCAAATAAAATTTCAGATATGTGATTGAAGACTTTAAATTTTAGCTGATAGCTTCTTTAATTTTAGGCCCAAGATTAGATGATTAGATGTCTTTATTTAAGAGACTTTCAGTAGGCCCAAGATTTTTAATTTTAGTTTAGAGATTCAAGAATTTGAACATAAATTTAAAATTTTAAGATTTTCAATTTTTTGATTGAAGATTTACAATTTATGATTTGGTCAATGGAGATTGAAAATTTTCGGTCTCGAAATTTTTTTCAGATAATAGATATTTCAGATTCATGATTTAAATTGAAGATTAGAGATTGAAGGATTTAAAAGTTGAAAGTGAGCGATCGTGCACGGGCAGAATGTTGCTTACGTTGTGTTAGAGAAAAATAATCAAATACTACGATTTGCTGGCCGTCCTGCCATTGCAGAGGCATAGAAATTACTGTTTTATTGTCAACAATATAAATACACTACAGAAACGGTAGCCACTTGACTGGTAGGGTAGAACATGTATAATGGACGTTTGCACAAACAGTGAGATTGATGATATACGATATATGATTTAAGATGCAAGATCTCAAATTTTAGATCTAATATTTTTGATTTTACTTCTTTATTTTTTATTTTTTTTATATATATTTTTTTTATTTTTCCATTTTGCAGCGTTTGGTGGGACAATAAGAGCGCAAGTCAGTTTACAGTCGATGATGAAGGAAGGGTGATGGCGAACTAGTCCATTAAGACCAAACGAACCCCGTGGTAAGGAATAAGGATAGGTTATGGTGGGTGGTTATCCATTTGAATAGGTAAAAAACATCTTACTAAAAGAAGACTTTAAAATCGGTTAATCACAATTCCATACTACAATGAAAAATGACATATCCCGAAAACAGAGAGAGAGAGAGAGAGAGAGAGAGAGAGATATCAAGAATTCTCAAATCACACACCATTACCATGAGCATTACTGACCACCCGAGGTTGCTACTCCATTATTGCCAAATCAGCTGTTATAACACAGAGAGCCTGGGGCTTGCATATTCCTCAATGTGTAAAAACTGGCGATCCCAAACAAAGACAATCCCGGCGCCAGCCTCGCCCGCATGCAGGTCAAGTAGGTAGGAAAATGTTGACGGGATGCTATCTTTGAGTTTGGGTTTGGAGCAGGATATATTTTGGTAAACGGTGTGCCTAATTCAACTGACGTCAGCACCTAATGAGATTTATTCTCATGATGCTGTTGAGGCCATTCAGAAGTGCGGGTAGTTCGTTTGAGTGGAATACAAGAATTCGTTGAAATATCCACATTGAGAACTTATTTAAACCAACAGTAAGGATACTGTTGGAGCCACTCGGAAGTAGATCGTGAATTCTCAAATCACACTTTTTATAAAGTCATCATCTTGATCTTTCGGAAATAATACATGAAAATATAATACTAAAACAGAAATGGTTCCAAAGTAATGTTTGGATCTTACAGAACGTTACATTTTACTGTCACGACTGTTTTAGTTATTATTTTCATGACTTTAATTCAAGGGACTACTTTTTTTAAGGACCGTGAGTTTTGTCGTTGCTACCCAGTTAACGCATTAACGAATGGCAAACGTACACCCATCAAACATTTTTACATAATCAGTGGAAAATGCTTTGCAAAAAACAAGTGAATTTCATGTGTCCAGTGATATGTATATGATGTCAAGTAGAATGTCTTTTTCTTTGTGATATTCATGTAAAAGTCACTTATTTTAGTATTGGAAAATCTACATGTGTTTGCAGTAGCAGCTAAGTGAAATATGTTTTCAGTGAAATGATCAATTCAAGACTGATTTTTCATTAGGGCCTAAGTCGGAATAAACTCAAGTAGGAAAATATGACGTTGATTGTATGTTGATGCTTTCTCAAATATATCTTTGGTTTATAATTTCTAACTATGTTGAGAATTATTTATGACAAGACAAATAAATTATGACAAGACAAATAAATTATGACAAGACAAATTAATAATGACAAGATAAAATAAATAATAATTCCTGCTCTCTACTGACTTGTGGAAAATAAAGTATGTCATGCATCCTCTTTTGATGGAGGGCCTAATTTCGCCCTTCAGAAAGTTGCCCTACACTCTCGCAGCTTTTTACTCAATTTTTGAGTACAATTACGCTATCTCTTTTTTTCAACGAACAGTTATCAATTTTCGTAAAGAGTGGATCTACTCAAAAATTGAGTTGATCCACTTTTTAACGAAAATTGAGTAACATTTCCGTGAGAGAAAAGAGATAGCATACAATTGTACTCAAAAATTGAGTAAAGTGCTGCGAGAGTGTATTATCCTGCTGACACGTTAATTTCGCCCAAATGATTTCGCCGTTCGTTTTATTTTTCGCCCAATTGGGTACGTCTGATTTTGATTTATTTTGTCAATATCGCCCTTTTGCATACCCGCAAGATTTTTTTTAAATTAATTAAATAGATAATTCAAATCAGTGGATTTCTGTGTTAAAACGAAGTGCTCCAACGGAACTAAGAGGCCTAGCCATTAACAAGTATCTAAAGGATTACATTATGAATATCAACTCAAATAAGGAGAGAGCAATTTAGTTATTGTAAAGCAAAAACCTTTGGATCGGTTTGGCAAGTCGTACTTGTGGAACATCGTCCAAAAGCGGATTGATTCATCAGAGGCAATTCAGAAGCATAACTTTTTTCTTGATCCTCGAAGAAGAGCTACTTAAGGTAATGGAGCCGAGCAAGATTTTGGGATAGGCTCAAGAACGAAAAACTCACAAGTGGATGTGACAGATTGAGCTGGCCAGGATAATCAGGGTGAAGTTCGGAGAGTATTCGATGAGATTCGATATGATTGAATATGGATGACTATTCGATATGGTTGAATACTAGTAGAGTTTGTAAATATAAAAAAAACGTTTTCATGAAATCTGTATGGTTTAAGACGAATATGGTTATGTTTAAGGGATAAAACTGGGATATATGGGATAAAAAAGGGATAAAACTGAAAAAAAAAAGTTTCTGTTAGTATTCATAGCCACATTCATTTTCTTTAGAGATATCTGCTTCAAAGTGATTGGGGGTTTCAGCTTTTGGACGCCGTCCTCATTTTTTCTGAATAATTTGTTTGAACAGTGCCTCATAGTATGCCTTGTCTGAAACGAATTCCAACCATTTTCTAAGGCCTCTAACTTCTTTTCTGCTATTGGGATCGGTTCGAGATTGACAGATGGAAGCAGAGTGACAGGATCTCTCGAATCTTTATTCATGGTTAACTTGCACAATTCTGTGTAACTCAATTTGTATGAATTCATCGCGCCGGGTCTCCGTCAGAATTAGTTTTGGCTGGATTGTAAAAGGACTGTACAAACAGAACAAAATAATTTATTTATTATTGGAAAAAAAAATCCCACCTTTCCATGTAAATCAATAAAACATAAACATTTGTTCTGCTGCTTAAACAATTACAGTTGCACCTAAATGTCACCAAAGAAAAATAAAGGCGTATCAAGCTAAATTTATATCGCTAGAACAAAAGTATTTTCGCCCTTTTGTTTTTTTTTTCTTCTTTTAATTAATCGAATAAAAGTCCTTGCAATCATGTTTTTCAATAAAATTGAAGCATTTTCAAACGAAATAACATACTAGCGTTGAATCGCTTTGTTTACATTTGTTACTTAGGCCCTTAGGATAAAGCAGTATCGAATTATGATCAAGGGCTGCTATGTTTTTCTGCATAAATGCAAGATGTTGGATTTAAATTAAGGTTAAGGAAATTTCAGATTAAAAAATTGAGGTAAAATATTAATGATTAAAGATTTAAGAACTAAGATATAAGATTTTTTCAAAGTTTCCTACGCAAAGAAAAGCAATTAAGAACTAGTCGCGTGTTGTTTACTTTCAACGCTGATACTCTTAAACAACAACCATCGCATCAAAAAGTTAAAGATGCATTATTCCACCACAACGCGATTGGAATCAGGTTAATTGATCCGACGTGCCTGCGGTTGTCACTGCCGTCAAAACATCTCACACATGCCCATCAGTTGTCACCCGCGCGCTGAGATCCCTGCTGATTATGACGATTTTTCGCGAGAGTACGAAACAAACCTCAACAGGCGAACATGACGCGGATGACAGTTGCACCCATGGCCTACTGTTGCTCTGGGATGCCACGGGAAAGAAGAAAAACTCCGGATCGCAAAATGATTGCGCTCCAGTTAATGACAGTCAATCAGTCACACGCATATGTACGGGAAAGTTGGACCCTCCTCGGTTCGTTTGCCTGAAGCGAAAATATCTTCCGCATTACAGATTAGTGTTTAGGGTTTGGGGGGAATGACAGTTGAGTGGAGAGGGAGGAGAAGGCGAGAAAGAACAAGCGATCTTGGTGATGAAGCTCTGCGGTTGACATGTCTTCGCTAGTTGATGGGTTGATGGTTGTGAAACGTGTTTGCCATCTTGCATTGTATAGGGTTGACGGGTTTGTTCAGGGCGATAGAAAACGCAGCCAGTCCATACGATTAAATTAATCAGTGCATCATCAGGAATTAAATCTCGACGGTTGTTGGTGCAAGGATAGTGGCGCTCGTTGGGCGTCACTAGGGGTGTTCAAAAGTTTGGTTGAATTGTAAATCGGAGTATGTAAATCATCCCTAGTATAATTGAAAGACGCCGTCTCAACGGGCGATGGCAACAGCATTTACCAACAATCAGAACCGCAGTCACAGCTTGTGCCTCTGTCTAACTTTTGTGAAATAAATACACTCACATATGCCACTTGTTTGGCACACAGACAGTGTGAGAGTGAGTGCGCTGCTATTAAAATACGAGAAAATTATCTTCATTATAATTTTAATTATAAAACCTCAAGAGTATGTGCACTGACTGATGCGCTGTTAGGTACATTCTATTTAACCGTTGGGATGGGAATGTGACTTCAGGCCAGGAACGGTTCGGCGACGGATGACGGTGATCTTTCTTTCTCTTCTCTGCTTCCCGCCGCCACACCCGCTTGGAGCGATTGTCATTCGTTTCGTTGCCAAGCCGACGAACAATTGCATGCAGAACCTGATGCCCGGCAAAGGACGACGACGACGGTGCCATATTGCGTTGATGATGATGATGATGATGATTCATCAGCCAGAAGCAACCTAAAACTAGCATATTTTATTCATGAAAAATTGAACAAAACAACTCGGATGACTGACCGCATTCATTCTTGGGGATGGCGTGTAGTTTGTATGTTTTGTGTTCGACGAAGGAATGACACAATTTCAACCGAAATCACATTTTTTTCTGAATCATTTCTTAATTTTCATCAACTTTAAGATCGATGATCTTATTTCTGAAATTCTGATGTATTTTATGAACTCTAGCGATAACCAATTGGCGTTTAATTTCTTGCCATAAATCAACTGGCATCACGTACCATCAAATCCACTCACCCAGATTGAAACTCCCAAGCTTCGCTCCACCTCCCAAGCCCCCCCTCGTGCAAAACGAACCAGAAGAAAAACCAATTTACTTGATATTCATTACCGCCGCTATTGAAGAGTAAAATTGAAGAATCACCTTTCGGTACGGGCGTTTCCAGTCTCGTACTCACCCACAAAGACGAACCTTCGATCCGACGTTAAGAATCAAAAGGAAAATTGTCCCATCTCTCTAGTCAACCGAGGGAGGGCGAGATGCTGTACCTCGATGTTGCTTCTTCTAGTTTAGACAAGAAAAAAATGTAAAGAATCGAAAAAGCGATGTCGTCTTTATCGCAGCCCTCGCGCCCTTCCCAGTCACAGCCATCCACAATGCCCAATTTCTTTTTCGTTGAATCCGAACGTAGGACTCCGTGTGCTGGGGTGATAAAGAGGGGGGGCAAAAGGGCGGACAGGGGACAACTTCTTTCGGAATTGACTTTTGAATCGATTTCCAACACCGTCCTCTTTTTTTCGATCGCACAGTCACAGAAAGTAACTCAAAAATTATCTCGGAGAACTGAGCTTGGGTTTTACACACTCTCTGTGTATTTCAGGGATGCCATATTCACAGGCATGTATGTAAATTTAGCAGACATTTAGCAGACATTCTATTTATGTTGCAGATTTTACTTTTTACTTTTTACTCTTTTACTTTTTAATATTTTTTTAAATTTAAAATAGAGGTATTCTCTGAAGTTCGGATGGCGTACGAAGATCTGAACAGTAAAGACTGTATTCGATGAAATTTGGACACACGCAACTGTTCGTAACTTCTTAGCGTGTGGGTAAAAATTATTGAAATTTTTACTGAATGTATTTCATTGTGTTGTGTCAATTGTGTAATGAGTTTCGTGAAAATCGGTCGAGTGATTTCAGTGATGGCTTGGAATGAAGAAATAGTGCGCCAACAAATTTTGGGCACTCACTTCGAAAACCCAAACGCTTCTCATCGATGGATCGGAAAACAGCTCGGAATCGCACATTCAACCGTATCTCATGTGATCAAAACGTTCAAGGACCATTAAGACAACCACAACCAAGCGGAAAAATGGTAGTGGCATAAAACGTGGCACATCAAATCCGGAGAAGGCAAGGATGGTATTGAACCAGTTTAAGCATTATTCCAACATTTCGAACAGGGATGTTGCGAAAAAGGCGAAAGTTTCAGTTTGTTTTGTGCAGAAAACAATGAAGCGTTATGGATTACATGTGTACAAGGTCAGGAAGGCACCGAACCGGAGCGATAAACAGAACTCGGTGGCCAAAACTCGTGCAAGAAACCTGTACAGGGAGTGGCTCACAAAACCGTTCTGCATTGTGATGGACGATGAGACCTACATTAAAGCCGACACCAAACAAATGCCAGGACACGAACACTACGTCGCCACCTCTAAGTTGGCCGTTCCGGAGAGTGTACGGAAGAAGAAACTGTCGAAACTCGCCAAAAAATTCCTTGTCTGGCAAGCGATCTGCGGATGTGGCAAAATGAGTCAGCCCTTCATCACCTCTGGGACCGTCAACGGACAAATCTACAAGGACGAATGCCTCCAAAAACGACTTCTGCCCTTCTTGAGATTTCACGATGACCCGACACTGTTTTGGCCGGATTTGGCATCCTGCCACTATGCCCGGCCCGTCTTAGACTGGTGCAAAGATATTAATGTAGTTTTTGTACCAAAAGACGTCAACCCTCCAAACACTCCGGAACTTCGCCCAATTGAAAATTTTTGGGCAATCATGAAGGCAAAGCTCGTTAAAACATCAAAACTGATAGAAAATGAACTTGAACTAAAGAAAGTGTGGTTAAAAGTAAGTAAGCAAGTCGGTCCTATCATTGCCCAAAATTTGATGAAAGGGGTCAAGGCAAAGGTGCGGGCATTTGGGTTGGGAGAAGAGGTTCAATAAACTAATGATGTCAAAACTTAACCATTTAGTAGTACTTTATTTCCAGAAAGTTTGAAAAGAATCGGGCTCAAGGAAAATTTTTGGTGACCTATTTTGTGTGTCCAAATTTCATCGAATACAGTCTTTACAGTAGATACGGTAAGAAGCTTTGTTGAAATATAAGCTTTAAAAATATCGTAGGTTTCATTTAAAGTAGAAATCCTTGAGGAAACGAATGCGGTGGGTCACTTGTAGACACAATGACCCAGAAGATAAGTATCGTATAGGCGCTTTCCAAGGGTAACATGGAGTCCCCACTTATGGTAGTGTTCAATCGCACGCGTGTTCAAACCCATGCGAAAAATTACTGTCAAAGCGTTGGTAATATTGGTCCTTTGCCATTAAGTCACAACAAAAATCAAGGTTACAACAATACAAATCATATATGAGAAATTTACAGATTTCCTCGAAAAAAAAACACTTTTCCTCTGGTCAGATAGAAACTTCTCAGAAGTATTGGGAGCAAGCAGTTCATGCGAAGCGCCTTCAAAAATTTACTACAGAAACAAAAGCTTTCATGAAAATGAAAACGGACCTTGAACTAGTTCACGTTTTCATGATTTTTACCCAAAAACGTGAACTAGTTCCCGTTTACGTGATTCAGTTCACGGTTTATGTTTGCTTGTTCTCGAATTCATGACTGCAGTTCACGGATCCGGGTGCGGATTTTTTTTCCGTGTGCCGAAGTTCAAGATCTTACTTAACAGAATTTGCAGGTT
>JASCZW010019849.1:0-13145 GCA_034211315.2 Aedes japonicus | reverse complement strand
TTAGCATATATTCTATGTTTGATATATGTATTTCATGAACCTTATTGTTTGATTGATTTAAAACATTTAAATACTGGGATGAAGGGTGCATCAGGGCATCATTGAAGTTGCAATTGGACAATGGAATAGACAGCCAATCAGGTCAGGAAGGGATGTGTCTATCATTTATGGTAGGTACATTCCACTCCGACAGTTGTAATGACTTTGACACGCACCTTTCTAAAACAAACCATTTAGTGGAAAGCTCAACTGAACTGCATATTTTGTTATTGTTTTTATCGGATCATATTGTTGGAAGGAGATTCTCTTATTCCGTAGGTTTCGCATAAGTATCCATAAGCTTACGGGCCAGTCCAACTCCTTTTTGACTCCTTCATACAGCAGTGCTGTCTGAATTTAGAACGATAACAAAGCATCGACTCTCTGTTAAGCTGGTCAACCGCATGCAGGGCAAGGCTCACGCTAGGATGGTGGCTTCCCTACATACATACATACATGGGTGGTTCGGCAACGTTCGAACAGAAATTGCATGGCTGGGAGCAGTAAAAGTAGCCACCATCTCTTCTAAGACCTCAGTATGACGCTGTCACCTCCACTTAATAGCAAGATCAGATTGATCTTGCCGGTCAGTAGAATTCACAGCAAGAAAATACGTACTATTTGTTCACTCCCTGGACACCAGTTTTTCAGTTCGAGTCTTCTAACAAATTCTGTTAGAATAGAATCTTCAAGACAGTTGTAGACGATGACAATCCAATCAAATCTGCTGAATACACCACAGTACATATCCTTCCATATTTCTGAACATTATGTCGAATGCTCATCTCTGCGAACCATCTACAAATATTAATTATAACTTTATACACTTTTGATTGTCATATTTTGTATTCTCCCCAGCGCGGAAGTAACGATATCTGATGAGAGTTGTCAGAAGCAGATAATTTCTCATCTCGTGTGAAGCGCTGAGAGCGGACAGTGCAATTTTATTGCTAGAACAGAATATACATGATTGAAAAACGAAGCGAGGGCATTTGAACGATAGTATCCGATCCCCCACTTGCCTATCCTGCATAGGGTAGTATGACAAAGGGTTATGTGCCTGATCCGGATACTACCGTTCAAATGCCCTCCGCTTGTTTTTCAATCTTGTATCTTTCAATTTCAAAAGCCTGCCGTTACCCTATACGGAACTATCAGTACACTTTCTCTTCATGTATATTTGTTCTAGCAATAGTACTGTCCGCTCTCAGCGCTTCACTGGAGATGAGAAATTATCTGCTTCATAGTTAACTTCATATACCCTTTATAGTAAAATAACATCCATGAAAGGTTTTGCCTTGGCAAAAGTAGTTGCTTAGCTGTTCTACTTTCACTTTCAGCTCCTTGCCCTGCTCCGCAACTGGTAGACGATAAAAAAGACTCCGTGAAAAATCGCAAACATCGTGCTCCACCACGAGCCAGTGCAACGAGCTATTAGTCACGTTAGTCCCATTTGTGGCACTCGATCGTATTTCCAGTTTTCTCGCGCTTGCCAGCCATACCAGCTAATAAAGTGCTTTGTCGCAGCACCGCCTCGATTGACGCCGTTCGTTCCTTGCTCTGTTCGCTTCTTTCGTCTCAAATGACAATAAATTCTATAAACGCTGGGTGGCTACGCACATTCAGTCTGGTTGCGTGCAAAATCGACATAATCAAATGAAATTCCCTGCGCACAAACAAGCGCCTTTCTAAGAATTTCGAGAGCGGGCAAAGTTAGCTACAGCCACACGACCACCAACCACACCAGTTGGACTCTGGATCCGAAACATCTGGACCAACAATAGAATCGGCCCAGCAAGTATCGATCCTTCTGACACTGGGCTAATGGGCATTTTACACAAAAAATTGATTCTGTTGAATCGATTCCCAAAATCGAAAAAAAATCGATTCGAGAACAAATCGACTGCGGAATGAATCGATTCGAGGAAAATCGATTTGTAATTTATATAATTTCAGTTCACAAATGGTCAAAACAAATTCTTACATTTCCAGAAAACAGAATTCCATGTTTGATCTTTGTTTTGTTTTCTGCAGAAAACAGCTTCGTGTGAATAAATCGTCATCAGAGAGACCATAAGGCTTATCCAGCGAGCTCATTAATATCAGGCGTGCCATGCACTCAGGTTTTGCCTTATACCTCTTATCAATTTTCTCCAACCATTCTTTTTAAATGCATGAAAACATATCGTAAATAAACCGGAACGATAGGTGACGGGTAAAGTACACCTTTCAGGGCTGGAACACAACATGAAAACGCTTAGCAGGTGACCATGTGAGAGGTTTGTTGTGCAAAGCGAAATGTTAAAGTTCAAGATGTACCTAGTGCTAGGTGGGGGTGATTCTTGATAGTGATCAATGTCGTTCAGAATAGCTCTGGCAGCTTGTAATAACATGTTAACATGTCAGCGCCAACATTGAAAAGGGCGAATCTGCTTTTTGTAAACAATGGGTTTCGAAGTCATTTTCTACTTGAACAAAAGGTCACAAATACTACATTTAGCACTCTTTGAGGAGAGAAGCTTTATATCTATCCGCCTGATATGTTCAATTTGAAGTAATTATATTCAACTTTCAATAAATTAGCAGATCAAAGTGTTTCTTTTACAAAAACAGATTTGCCTAATCAAATGTTGGCGCTGATGTTGCAATCACTTATTGAGTCACTGATTACCAATTTCGTGAAAAATAATACTACACGCTAAGATAAGATTACCGAAAACAAGGTTTCATTCTCACCGATACTTTAGGTTTTGGTACACTGAAAATAAATCAATAATTTTTATTTTTACGTTGGCACTTAAATCAGTCAATTTTGCTTCGAATTAAAATTATGTGAACCAGAATGATTTTCATTTGCCGCACTAATTTTTAACTCGTCATTTAATTCACAGGTTCGTTTCCAATAAGACTGATATGGGCCGCACATAATTTTCAATGGAGCGAGAAATGTCATTCAAGTGTGTTTTCACTTTGCCCAATTCTATCCATCTTCGCATTTAAAACAAAATAAATAACCGGGCGACAAAACAAACAGCTGCTTTGTCGAGCTAGTAGAAAAAAGCAGTAAAATAGAGAAACAAAAGAAGTTTACTCTGTGGTGGTTGAGGTACTTGGTTTGCCAGCGGAAGTCACTGAATTTTTTGAAGATAATAAATTACTGTAGATGTTCTTCTTTGCCATGTTAACAAAGTTTATTTTGAATATTTCAGATCTTCCGAGCATTTTTCTATCCCCACAGAAGAGCGGCTGAACGCGATAGAGTGCAGTAACCGCGTGTTACTATGTAAAGGCTCAAACGCAGTTTTAACGGAAGCGGGATGGCAACGGCAGCGGAAAAGCTCAATCTGACTAAACCTGCTTGGCGGGTAGAAAACTGATTAAATCCAAGTTGTTTCCAATTGGACATACCAACGTCATTTGCGACAACTGTCAAACTTGCCGTTTCCGTTCCGTTTCCGTCGATATTGCGTTTGGGCCATAAATGAAACAAATAATGTAATTTTATATGATAGTATAAATAAAACCTCTTCTATTCACACATTTCGTTTTATTACAAGCAAAGATACAAAAAATCCAATCAGAACTAACCTTTTTAAGATGAAATAAAATCCATGCACCTTTTCAAGTAAAACGTATTAAAAAACTCATTTGAATTTAGCTAGGACAAGTTAATGCAATCCATGTACACTATAATTCATATCTATTCAGCTGTTGCACTTAAAAACTATATATTTATTGAACATATGGTTAATTACTCAATGGTTCATGAACAGTATTTGACCACATTTAATAAAAAAAAGTGCAGCACCAATACAGAACAATAACCTTGCCCTTTGCCCAAATCTATAGGTGATTGCACTTAAATATACGGTGCATTGTTTTTTAGTGTAGCAGAACTTGAAGTATCGGTAAAATTTACCGAAAGAAAACGTTTCATTCTACCTATTATTCTGGTGAAGTGGATTTGCAAATTAATTCGTTAGATTTGCTTAAATTTGGTTTAAAATGCTCTCATTGGGTTACAAGCACTTTAGGTAAAAGAATTGTAAAAAATAGTCATTTTTAATGTCTTTTCCTGCTTTCCAACAATACCGACATTTCGGTAATCCATGTTTACCGATAATTTCAGTATGTGAAGTTTTGTGCGGTTTTCGGTATTCCGTATTCTTATCTTAGCGTGTTGGGTTTGAAAGTTGATTCTTCCACTAAAAAATCGATTCAGTCAAAAAATCGAACAGTATAGGATCGATTCAAAATATCGATTAATCGATTCAAAATATCGATTAATCGAGCCCAAAAATCGATCCATTAAAAAACAGATCGAGATCGCCCATTGCTATTTGACACTCACGCCACTGGTGGGTCCATTTCGACTCTTATGTTTCTCTCTGACTCGTATATGATTCATAAAGTACATCTAAAAACATTCATTCGCACACATTTGCACACATTCGAATCGTGCTCTAAACAAAGCCGGAGCTGTATCAATTCAATGCTCATACCGTCGTGGCGTCCATTGATTGATGTCGTAGTTTTGAGATCCTGTGCAGTATGTTTCATTTATCGGAGTAATATTACTGTTATCATTACTGATCAAAGTTTATATAATTAAGTGTTCGCTAATAAAACAGCATAAAATGGGATACAAGTCAATTGAAGATGCCGTAGTTACCCGACCGAAAGGAAACAACAAAATTATTTCAAGTTTTGCTATTCAGTTGCGCTATTTTTATAACAGAGGTTGTTAGAATGTAGATCGTGGATGTAGTTAAAATATCAGAAATTGAAACAAAAATTGCTCAAGAGGTAACCATATTATAGCAAACTATGATATAGATAAAACATAAACGAAACAAAAATTTGTAACAGTTTTAGAACTTTAGAACTTTTAGAACTAGTATTGAAATTAATTTAATTTTTTACGCAGATTGTTCCTCGTGGAGCATTATATCTTAATTTGTTAAAAGTATGTTATCCAATTATGTAGATGAAAACATCTCTAACAAGTTTTTATCATAATCTGTTATTCGTAACACGGTTTGTTAGAATTTTGTCATATTTATGTTATAATCTTCTGGTCGCGTGCCATGCCGCCAGCAGTCAACGATTCGAGCGAAGAGAAATCCACCGATGACGAAGGTGCATTGGAAGCGGAATGGTAAGTTCCAGGTCAGTTAGAGATGGATTCATCGTGCGAAGAAGTGAGTGACGCAGGTGATGGAAGCAGATCAAAGCTGCCACCAGCAGAGATATGCTTTACGCGACATCCACGAGGAGAAATCAAAAATGTCGTGTCCAGCAATTTGGGATAAAAAACCACCTAAATATGAAATTGGAAATTTTCAAAAGCTCTCTGATAGTCTGGAAGGAGAATCACCTGTTCAAATCTTCGAAGAGTTGATTTTAACACGTTTTCTGGAGCACAGTGTTATTGAAACCCGACGGTATGCTCGCGACGTGAAGAATTGTCCAGATTTTTCAGCGAGCGCGACAATTGATCAGAATACGGTGATTTGATGGCATCAATCATTCAAAATGCGATGACACGCAACCAATTTTTGGAAATCAAAAAAATGCTTCATTTTGCGAACAATTCCCTTATTGAGAACAATAGCAGTGATCGTAGGTACAAAGTTCGAGAATTGATAAATATTGTCAATGCTAATTTTCTAAAATGGGGCGTGTTTGATCAAAATCTGTCAATTGATGAGATGATGGTGCGGTACTATGGTCACCATCCAATAAAGCAGTTTATAAAAGAAAAACCGTTAAGATATGGCTACAAGCTGTAGGCCTTATGTGGTAGCGATGGATGCTGTTATAATTTCAATCTTTATTGCGGAAAATCATCTAGCAAAGAGTGTCATAACCTCTGGGAACCAAAGTAGTGACTGCAATGCTCTCTATCGTTGAAGATCCCAACAGCCATATTGTGTTTTTCGATAACTATTTCAGCTCATTTGCTTTTTTTTGTGCTATTGAAGAAAAAGGGGTTTCGAGCAACCGGTACTATGCGCAGAAGCACAAGCGTTAACGAAATGTAAACGAGGATCCTACGACTATAATTTTGATCGAAAAAACGCAGTAACAATCGTAAAGTGGCACGACAATACCTGTGTAACTGTTGGAACGAATTTTGGCACAGTGGAGCCATTGGCGTCCGTTTCGAGAAAAGACAAACAAAGACATGAGGTAGTAGCAATCAAACAACCGCACATGATGAATCGCTACAATGTAAATATGGGAGGAGTTGACCATCATGATTGGGTTCTGGAAAAGTTTTCCATAGCTATCCGTGGTAAAAAATGGTACTGGTCATTGTTTACCAGAATCTTGGACATGGCTGCAACTAAAACTTTCATTATATTCAAAAAGTTATCACCAAACTCTCCCAGCATCAAATATGTTAGACGGAGAATTGCTGTGTCATAATTGAAATTGAATAATTCAATGAAACAGAAGATAGGGAGGCCGATACTTGTGCAGAGAGCGCCGAAGAGAGTTCTGGAACAACTAAGACTAGACCAGCGATAACATATAATTGGAAAAAAGGTCAAATCAGCGACGATGCCAAATGCAAAACTGCACCGGAAGACCACGCACCCCAGGTTCCCGGGACGTGGCCAATGCAAACAAGGAACACCCAAAATGTCATCGATTAGGTTTCTTTTTGAAAATCCCGAAGTTTTATGTGTCGCATGATGGATTTTAAAAATGCCCAGAAAGTGGCCACTTTTCCACCAGGATCTCGGGACGTGGCCAATGCATCCAGGGACACCCAAAATGTCCTGCATTGAGTTTCGTTTTGAAAATCCCGAAGTTTGATGTGTCGCATGATAGGTTTCAGAAGTACTCAGAAAGTGGCCACTTTACCGGGATACCGAGTTCCCGAAATGCCAGGGAGACGTGACCAATGCAACCACAGACACTCAAAAGGTTCTCCATAGCGTTTGTTTCTGAAAATCCAAAAGTTTGATGCGTCGCATGACAAGGTTCATGATCGATTCGAAAGTGACCACTGATTCTGGAATGGAAGTTACCCCCTACTCGCCGGAATATCTCCGGAACCACTGTCAAATCCAACTTTTTGGCTCCAGTTACAAAAGCTGGAAGAGTTTTGTAATCGGTTGATAAAAACCGCATCTAATTTCGTTCCACACAGAATGAGAAAGAAACTTTTGAAATTTGAAATTTTGGTCAAAATGTATGCCGGTCGTAAGTGTTAACTAGTTCGAAAATATATGATTTTAGTGACCTAGTAGCATAATTCCAAAGCATTCATGTTCATGTTTTGTATCCTTTAGGCTTTTCAAACAATTTTGCCGAGGACCCAAACTTTCTAGCTGTTCTTGTTTTCGAACAGTAAGCAAATTATAACTGAACTCAAAATAGATCACTGGACGCTCATGAGTTTAGTCTATCCGTAGGGTGAGTTTGAAAAACTGTTATAAAACGATACGTAGGTAAGATAGAAGTAAATTTTTTTTTTCATTAAATTAAAATATCTACAATTCTGTGATAGGTGAGGGATTGGGAAATAAGTTTTGAGAGATAATGAATACTGGAATGAACTTAGCGTGAACCAAGCAGGGATTGATTTGATTAGATGAAATTCAAGGAGTCTTAGATTGAATTCGCAGCTCGGCGGCCTTTCCCTCAACGTATCCGAAGGTATCTTTTGACTGACTATCGATAGAGGGTCATAACATTTTGTAAAAGCAAAAATCGAGTGGGACAAAGTTGCATCCAGGCAAGGACCCCGGTTTTTGTAGACCGAAATTAAATCTATATCCCTCGAAAGTATATGACGATATAAAATGAGTTATGTAACTTTTTGTGCCACATACTAACAAACGTATTACTAAACACATTCTAAGTAAGTGTGTTACTAGAAGTATATCGCTAACAGCTAAAATACTTCAGGAGATATAATAAACATGTAATGAACCAGTTCAAATAAGGCTGAATCAAGGGACACCTTTCACAGGGCACAGGGCATCGCCGAATCAGGATGACCACAGTAGGCTCAGCGTAAATAACGTGACAGAAAACTTTATAAGCTCATTCTGGAAAAATCATCAAGCCATAAAATTGTATTTGTTTAAATTATTCAAAAAAAGCTCAAATTGGTGTTGCCATATTAGTTTGGTAAAAGAGTTCTTTCGTAATGGAATTCCGTTCACAGAAAAAAATAATTAATTTTAACAAGCGTGTAAAATATCCCCTCGTTTAAATCCAAGCTAAAGGAGGCGTAAACAGCGAAATTGTTTGCAACTTTTCAGGTGCCATACAACATTATTGGCAATCTTTCATACAAAATGCTGGATTCAGGCGTTATCTGGCTTAAATTTACATGAAATATCCCATTATATTCTGGCAAATCTAGCATTCCCTTTATGAGCATAAGATAACGCAGAAAATTCAATGTTTCTTTTTATCTGTGTTACTTGCCTATTCTGATTCTTAAATGCTTATTATGCTTCTATAGTTAACCTTCCCTAACTATCAGACATCTTCTAAAACCCTTTCATAGCTTATTATCTACTGCATACAAGATATGATTGATTGAGTACAGCGTTTGCGAGCTCAAGTAAAACAATCTGTCTTTGCCCACACATGCTAACCATCCTCAGCTCTGACTCGTTCATAAACATTGTAGATTATACGGGGATTGCTATCACATTCTATCCTTTGGTGCTTTGCTGTCATGATTTATTTACAAAATAATTAAATTAAAATTTTACACATCCCCTCATGACACAGCAAAACCCGATGATGCATCTGACTTTTCCATTGTTCGTTCATGAATGTAAGTGAGAGCGGTTGTATACATTGTAGTGGAATACATATATCTGATCGAACCGTTGCACAAATGCGCATCGCATTTCATCACGAAAGACATGCTGACCTCACGCTAATGAACTTCGGATCATCCCCCCCTACCCACCTCGGGTGGTATTACGGTGTTCCACAGCAATCAGTACCGATTAAATCTGTGAAAACGACAAATGCCACCTGTCACGTGCTTTCCTTGACGAGCAAAGCCGTACCCATAGCGAAATCGGAATGGCATGAGGAGTGAAATTTTATAATCTTCTACCGTTTGAATCTCTTCCCGATCTCGGCAAATCGGAATGTGAGTGAAGCATTCCAAGCGGGAGAATGCCACAGCCAAGGACGATAGGAGCAGCAGACGCAGCAGTTGATAGAAATCGTGACAGCACAAGT
Source organism: Aedes japonicus (assembly GCA_034211315.2). Classification (NCBI taxonomy): domain Eukaryota; kingdom Metazoa; phylum Arthropoda; class Insecta; order Diptera; family Culicidae; genus Aedes; species Aedes japonicus. The sequence continues at coordinate 3,878 of JASCZW010019849.1, read as the reverse complement.
GTGCGCCATTCGAGATACCTTACGCCTATTGCAGGTGCTTACCTATTATTCTGGCTGCCGCTGGTGAGGGTGGGTGGTGATGAGTTCCATCTCCGGCAAACCGCAGGCACGTTTTGGCTCCGTAATTTAATTTCACTTCACTGACACGTAGGTATCATTTTCACCGCGTGGAGGATACTAGTACGGAAGAAGCACCCAATCTACCAGTCGACGTCAGCGTTGAGATCACCCACCAGCATCACCATCATCATCATCATCATCATCAGCATCAGCATCACCATAAGCAGAGCAGACAACGGTAGCCTACATCGTGCTAGTCTTCATTCATATCAGCAAATTGGTTGAACGATGGCACAAAATCACCCGCAACTTCTTTGTAGAGCATGGCAACTATCTGGGAGTGGGCTTGGGAGCAGAGCGAGCAAAAAGAATCGGCCTTGATAATATAGGGACTTAACGATTCGAGGGGGTTTGCTACGTGATATCCTAGCCACCAGGTTGCACAAACAGACACACATTCAATGTACCGTTTGAAAACAGCGGCATGGGGACGAAATTCATAATTTTGTTCAAAGGATTCCTAGCCGTTCGGTTATGACACTGTGCGAACATTGTGACCCCGGTAGCTGAACCGGAACATTTGTTTTGTGCTGAAATTGGCTTTGATTCATTTTTTTTAAATAATGCATATCGATTCGCAATGATGAGGAGAGCGAATTATTGTTGGCCGTTTTGATTATTTTTAGACACAACTGTTCTGGTATTCTGAGGATAACGAGAGCTTTCCCTTTACGCAATGAGATTTTAGTACTTGCTTTTAAAAGAAAATGGATCACAGCCAGCCATTTTTGAAAATATACTGTTTTTTGTTATTTTTCTGTTAAAGAAGGTAAAAGGAATAGGTTTCCGCTTAACTTGAGCCCAGTACTTCTCTATTTGGCGAAGTTCTGGAGAGTTTGGTGGATTGACTGCTTTTGGCACGCTTTGGACCTCTTGTACCTTATACCACTCCAGGACGGATTTCGCATAGTGACGAGAGGCCAAATCAAGCCAAAACAGAGCTGGAGAATCGTGGATTCTTATAAACGGTACCAACCACTTTTGCAAACATTTTTTCTCGTACACATCCTTATTGATAGTGCCGGTAGCGATGAATTTTAGATTTTCGACCACAACCACAATCTGCACAACTTGTGCAGTTAAATTTTGCTTCTGCTTCATTTTTTCTTAATAATGGCTACCACCTTCTTGACCATATGCCGGGAGCCGTACTCTGCCACTTCCAACCTTCCGATCCACAGCTAAGCGCGTACTGATAAATTCGGATTTTGCTGCCGTTCGTAAAAAAATGCGTTCAACTCGATTCGACGACATTTTACTGAATGTAACACGAATGTAAACATGATATTTTTTTCTTTTTCTAGGGTATCTAGCTGGAGCTGCGTGACAGCTTGGTTGTCAAGACTAGACCCTTTCTCAACGTCACCTCTACTACGACCAAACCCTTAGACGCACTAGCCTATGTTGGCCGCTTGAGCACTAGTTGAAGTATGTAGTATTGGACCGTAGTATTTTTCAAAATTTCAGTATCAATTTTCCCGCGGTGATGTTTTGTTATGCAGTCGTAAAGTCTTAAAATGGAAGCTCCAATTAATATATAAGTTTAAGCCCCCAGTGCTGAAGTCATCGCCAGGCCGTATAAAGTAGTAACTAGATTTCAAAAAGATGTGTAAATTACTAAACAATAATTCTTAGGGACGACATTCAGGTCTTTGATGTAGTCTATGCTGACAACTAGTAGTACTGAAGTCAACCCCAAGATAGCAACAAGAGAATACATAGAATTTATTATTCATACAGCGAATGATATTTCTTGACTACCCTCAATCGCAATGGTGTACCTATGTTGGCTACTTACAGCACTGCGGTATTTTCTAACAATACTCCTAAAAGTTTGAATAAGTATTTAATGAATGAGCTTCCATTTTAAAGTGTGTTATAAGGGTCAGTCAGTCAGGTTGTGCCATGTCAATTGCGTTTATTTCACAGCCATTGGTAGTTGGAATTTACCTTAATAGTATCCTGTACAGCTCCTTTGAAGCATTTATACCCTCTTTCTTCCCATTACATACGGCTCACGGCTTCCATAGAACTTCCTGGTTTGTAGATTGACTAGGGCATCATTGAACTCTTGAAACCCGTAATGAACACTCGTTGCTTCACGGGAATACCTAAGCCGAGGCTTGAATTCCATCAGGTTCCTTAATTTCACAACCGCACATGGCCATGATAGTTGCAAGTCCACCCTATCTCTAATATACCTGCTTGTCATCGTCTGTTGAGTTACTACATGCATCACTTCGAACAGTCAGAGAATTACCCCGATCAAAACATTTACCCTTGTCGAAGATATTGCAATTTTAATGACTTACTATACCATTAGCAAACAAGGTATTTTAGTTATTCAATCCATAAAACAAATGGATAAACAACAACATAAGTTGCCACGAAAGCTTGAAGGTAAGAATTCTAAGAGTGAATTGCGGTATACCCCGACAGTATCACACCTGATGTTAGTGCCTTTATATAAACGTTCTTCGACGTGGCAGAGAAAAAATGACTAGAATATGTGATACTTTCACTACTGGTCAAATTCTTGGTCTCACATGCGTGTTTATAGCATGAGATAAGCTCTCTCACCGCCAACAAGGTGAAAAATTTGACCCACGAGAGGGAACAAGAATGTAAACATGTTGTACCAGTAACTAAAGTGAAGAGTTTCAGCTGTCATATTGGTGAAACGTTTCAGCGATCCGTGAAAAAATTTAAAATCTATACTGAAAGAAAAGTGTCCAAAATGTAATGTAGACAGGCTTAATGCATTCAGTGTTTCTCATTTGAAGTATGTATGTCTGTTTTGAAGGGAGATATCAGATGGTACTGCTACTGGTGGTAGTAAATGTTCTTTATTTTGTTATAGCTGCGCTAGCTCTCTCATGAATATTCGACCAGGGAAATAAGATAAAAACAAGTCTTAGTAACAAGTATCTTTTAACAGTCTTTATGATGGATACCAATAGGCTTGTTTGGTGTCGTATCATCCTCTATCAATTTTCACGATTCTATTGAGCGAGTTCATTCGTTTATTGCCATAATATGTTTTTTAATTCATTCCCTATGCAGTTATACGTATTATAGTAAAAATCCTTTATAGTAAATGGCGTAGGTGTAAATCTGTGGATTGACTAACAAGAAGTTAAGCCCACTAGATTTGGCTTATGGTTAGAAGGTTTTCATTGAACTGAGATTTTTAATAAAATGATATCGCATTTCGAATTCAAAGTTTCTAAGCAATGGCTCTGGGAAGCAATTGCACTTTTGATGTTTTAATTAAAGGACCAATACGGGTTTAAACAAAAACTTTGACGACATAATTTCTACTTATAAAAGATAGCTTTCAATTGCGAACCATATTGGTGAATGAGAAAAAACGTTTAATGCATAAATGTTGTTAGAATATTACCCTATCAGTGAACATAGCATTCATATTTTTCTAATATAAATCACGTTAGAGAGTACATGGACCACGACATTCCACTGAAGATTTAATATATGCTATCATGCCTTATATGCTAGAAGTCTAACATTAAACTGTTGTATAAATTTGTTGGACTAATAAAGCCCAACGAATTAATCATAATCAGATTTTCAAATCGTAAAATGAATCAGTTCATATGATTGAATTTATATTGAGTTCTTAATATTTGGAAGGGAATACTTTATTCAATAGATGTATGACTATCCATCGTTAACGTAATAAAACAAATAAGCTTGAACTCTTCTGAAATGTTCTAAATATCACTATGTTTCGCTGGACA
>JASCZW010019848.1:0-13141 GCA_034211315.2 Aedes japonicus | reverse complement strand
TATGAAGAAGTTCAGGAAGAAAAAATAAATGCCTTATTGGTGTAAAGCGTTGTTTTAGAATATTGTACATATCCATACGTATTATTAAATTCTCATTCAAAAACGTTATATATTTTTGTTTTTTTTTTCTGAGAGGTCCTAGGTCGTCCAAAATGTACTTGAGTTCAAAAAATCAGATCTACAGTTGTAACAGGGTTATATAAGGGTATGATATGTACTCAAACATATTGAATGAACCTTTTGTAAGGTCAACAGTAATTATTTGATAACTTTATGACGTTTCAGGTCATCCAAGCTGTCCTTGAGTGCTGAATTTAACGTCTACAGTAGTAACTATACCTTTTTGGGCTATACAAAGTTACGCTACGTATTGAACCATATTCAGTAAACATTTTCGAACGTAAAGTAACATCATGAGATACACGGAGATAATCGAGATCATCCAAACTGTCCTTGAGTTCAGAACATTTGAGCTACAGTTGTAACAATAGGTGTTTAGAGTGTGCAATGGTACAATATGTATTTAATTTTTATAAACCAACATACATAATGCGACAATCTTGGGATATTCTAGGTTCTCCAAACTGTCCTTAAGTTCAAAACATAACCATACATATGCAAAAATATTCAATAAACCTTTCGGAAGGTCAACAGTTATTATTTTATAACTTTGAGATCCTCTATGTAATCCAAACCGTCCTGGAGTTCAGAACTTGAAATCTACGATAGTACCAGTAGTTTTTTGGGCTATACAAAGTTACGACACGTATTTAAGTTGTGCTCAGTGAACATTTTCGAACGTAAAAATACACAAGAAGATAATCTTGGGATGGTCTAAGTCATCCAAACTGTCTGGGCATTCAGAACTTAAGATTTACAGTTGTAACAGTAAATTTTAGGCAATACAAAGTTACAAAAAATATTCAAACATATTCAATTAACATTCTTAATGTCAAAACACAATATAAAGCAGTATAACATGTTCCAGGTCTACCAAACAATCCTTGAAATCAGAACAAAGGACCTACAGTTGTAACAAAAGCTTTCTGGGCTATGCAAAGCTACGATGCGTATTGAAACATATTCATTGAATATTTTGGAAGAACAACAGACATTATGAGATAATCTTCGGATGTTCTAGGTTATCCAAACTTTCCAGGAATTCAAAACATAAAATCTACAGCTTATTGGACTAAACAAAGTAACAATATGTATTTGACCAAATTAAGTGAGTCTTTTTGATGGTCAACCGATATAATGAGATATCTTGGGATATTCTAGGTCATCATCGTAAGGTTCACCCAGATCATCGTAAAGTTAGCGTAAAGGTTACGGTATGCATTCAAACACATTCAGTGAAGCTTCTGTAAGCTCACCAGTCATTATCAGGTTATCTCGGGATGTTCAGGTTCATAAAAACTGACCTGGAGTTCAGAATTTATGATACACGGTAGTAACCGTAGCCTTTTGGGCTATACAAAGCTACGATAAATATTCAAACATATTCAAATAATATTCTGAAACCTCTACAGATAGCATCGAAAAACCTTGTTAGGTTCAGTTCATTCAAACTGTCCTTCAAAACTTAAGGTCTACAATTGTCACAACAGCTTTGTGGGCTATACAAAGTTAAGTTAGTTTGTTTAGCATAGAATATCCCAAGATTATGTCATCATGTAAGTAGGTCTTCCAGGACATTCAGGCGGGACAGTGTTCGGCAGGGCATCTAGTTTTTTGGTGTATATTTCTCGACATTATATTGTGTGGCCAGATCGCTTAATTTGGTTGACTATTGAACAATAGGTACAAGTGATTTTTTAAACTGTTTACCAGTCTTCTAGGTGCAGCCGAGCACAGATGTTTGATGAAGTATACACTCCCAAATGAACACTCTCTTGAAGTGCGCACATGCGCTCATCAAAATGAACATGAACACGAGCGAAAACTTCGTGCTCATGTTTTGTGCCATGTTCGCAGCGGCGCTCGCAGCTGCGCTCAAAACATCTATGTTTGCGCATGGTTCAGCTTCATATCCGAAAGATTGTTTTTATTCCCTTTTGCTCCTTGCGGCGTTCAATACACTCAAACTGTTTTCGGTCGGACAGGGATTTCATCAGAAGCCGCCCGGTTTTCAATCACCCTATAGAGGTTTGATAGCTTTGTGCTTAAGTTGTTTATTCGGGAATATTAAATCTTCTCTACCGGAATATCGATCCAAACGGAAAAAAATCAATGAAGATAAAGTACTTTTGAGTCTGAAAATCGGTTCTTGATATTTCGTATATTTCCTCTGGTTCCATGAAAACTAGATATACAATCTTGCAGAGCTCGGAAATATTTGGTAGGTTTGTGTCTTATCTTAATAAGACCTGTGTCTTAAAATAATAAGACCTATACAATTTTATATCGTCAGTAGGGTGACCATTCCCGGGATGGAGTGGCTCAGAAAATCACGATTTCTAAAAATCTTATTATTTTTTTTTGAAAATTTATAACTTTTGGCCCTTTTGACCAATTTTTAAGATTGACTGTTCAAAATAGTGCTTACTTCTTCTAGGTATGAGAAAAAATATAACAAAGTTCCCCAACTGCTTACTTTCTGTGAGAAAAACACGATTTTATTCGTAGCAGAAGAAAACTATTAGAAAGATCTCTTGTTTCATGTCCAAAATAATTAAATCGAGTAAACAATCAAAAGTTATTTAAAAAACAAGTGGACCATTGGGCAGAACCATTATTCTCACTTTCAGACTGTTTCTCAAAACTTATTTCTTCCTATAAGTAAAACTTTATCCAACACGAATCGTTAACACATCAAAATAACTGTTCATAGCAGTACGTATTGGAATATGCAGAGAATGTTGCTACGGGATATCATGTTCGAAAATCAAAACATTGTCCGTGATAAGAAATTTTTTAATCCTTGCCGGAACGCAACATTCTTTAAAATTTTCCCACGCCGATTGCTGAATATGTACGCGAAATATATTCATCTCTAATTTATAACAGCTTAAATACTCGTGTAAATAGAATGGCAGTCGTAAAAATCTCTAGTTTTTTTTTTTTAATAATCATTTATTTGTACAGGCTCAATCGAATAAACTTTACAGAGCCAAATTTTCATACTTTTATACATCATTTATCTTAAAACTAAAGTTAGGAGGATAGAGCCGATTACTCGCGGCCGTCTCGAGGTTAATAGGAATTACAAATTACGGATGGGAAAGAGGGTGGGAATTTAAAGTATGGTTTACATAACACATTAAATTTAAATTCTAAATTATTGAAACACTTATAACTATACAACTTTTGGTTTTCTTTTTATTCGAACATTTTTGAAAGAGAAAAAAAAACACACGAACACAGAAAAAAAACTTATACTAAACATACATGTTAAACTAACTACAATCTAATGCTAATGTTAGTCAAAAACACATAAATGAGTTTCATGTACTCCAAATCACGTACAGCCAAAATATCTCGAATGGGCACATTGGGTTGTCTACCTCGAGCCCGAAGGGAATCATAAAGCCCCGATCTGACCTCACGATGCTCAGAACAAGACCAAATAACGTGATCTGCGTCCTGATAGCTTTGTCCACATTCACAGAGATTGCTGTCGCTCAGCCCAACCCGGTATAAATGAGCGTTCAAAGAATAATGATTGGACATGAGGCGAGACATGACACGAATGAAGTCTCGACCCACATCCATCCCCCTAAACCAAGATTTCTTCGACACCTTTGGGATGATAGAATGTTGCCATCGCCCCAAATCTCCTTTACTCCATTTATACTGCCAGCTGACGAGTGACTGTTGACGAAAAATAGGAAAAATTCGTTGAAGGCGATTTGTCGATCACAAATATCGCCTTCCATAGCGCCCACCTTTGCAAGCGAGTCCGCTTTCTCATTGCCCGGAATTGAACAATGAGATGGGACCCATACAAAGGTGATGATAAAAATAACGCGAAGATAAAGCACTTAGAAGCTCCTGTATTTTCATGAGAAAATACGAGGAGTGCTTTACCGGCCTCAAGGAGCGAATAGCCTCTATAGAACTGAGACTATCCGTGAAAATGAAGTACTGATCCGGTGGTAATGAGGCAACAATTTCTAGCGTAAAATGTATTGCCGCTAATTCAGCGACATACACGGAACAAGGGGCTTGAAGTTCACGGTTGGCGCTATAAATTTCATTAAATATACCAAAGCCTGCTGACTCCTCTATCAAAGATCCGTCAGTGAAGAACGATTTAGTGGAATCAACTTGGCCAAACTTTGCAGCAAATATCACCGGAGCAATCATAGGACGATGATGCTCTGGGATTCCACGAAGCTCCAGCTTCATGGATAAATCAAAATGAACCGAATTGTCGAAATCGAAGAAGCAAACACGATTGGAAATGTTCAGCGAAGGGCTGACATCCTGTGTTATGTACAAATGGTACAAGGTCATGAAGCGGGTTTGAGGGTTCAACTCAAGGAGCTTCTCAAAATTTTCGATCACCTGGGGGTTCATAACTTCACACCTGGTGAGGAGCCGGAGAGATAATTCTGTAAACCGATCCGAGAGTGGCAACATGCCAGCCAGCACTTCAAGACTCATGGTGTGAGTCGAGTGCATGCAACCTAACGCGATACGAAGACACCGATACTGAATACGTTCCAGTTTAATGAAGTGCGACCGAGCCGCTGACTGAAAACAAAAACTACCGTATTCCATAAGTACATAGAATGAGCTATCGGCTTACCCCAAATTTGAAGCTTCGGTTGTGCTGGGTTATGCTTCCTAGAAAAAACTACCAACTCAGTTTTCTCCGTAGAGAATTCGATACCTAGCTCTAGAGCCCAAGTAGACAAATTGTCCAAGGTATCCTGTAAGGGTCCTTGCAGATCGACCCCATTGGGTCCCGTGACAGACACTACGCCGTCATCTGCAAGTTGTCTCAACGTACAATTGTCACCTAGACAACCGTCAATGTCTTTGACATAAAAATTATACAACAGGGGGGCTTAAACATGATCCCTGGGGGAGGCCCATGTAGCTAAATCGTGAAGCTGTAGAGGTTCCATGAGAAAAGCTCATATGTTTCTCTGACAGCAAATTGTACAAAAAATTATTCATTAATGGTGAAAAGCCACAAGCGTGGAGTTTATCTGAAAGAACTTCAACAGATACTGAATCAAAAGCCCCTTTATGTCCAAGAATACAGAAGCCATTTGCTCTTTTTAGCAAAAGCTAACTGAATATCTGTGGAAAGCAACGCGAGACAGTCGTTCGTTCCCTTACCCCTACGGAAACCATATTGAGTATCTGAAAGCAGGTTGTTCGTCTCAACCCATTTGTCCAGACGGAAAAGGATCATTTTCTCCAACAGCTTTCGAATACAAGATAACATCACGATGGGTCGATAGGAGTTGTGGTCGGACGCGGGCTTACCAGGTTTTTGAATGGCAATAACTCTCACCCGTCTCCAATCATCCGGTACAATGTTGAGTTCTAGAAACTGATTAAACAAGTTCAACATGCGCCTCTTCGCGACGTCTGGGAGGTTCTTGAGCAAGTTGAACTTGATCCTATCAGCGCCTGGAGCCGTATTGCCACACGAAAGGAGTGCGAGAGAGAACTCTACCATTGAAAAGGGTTGACTAATCTCATCTATCGAATACGTGTTTTCGCGAGGAGTCATCCGTGCCGGCACAGAATCTGGACAAACTTTTCGCGCGAATTTTAGGATCCATTGGTCCGAGTACTCTTCGCTCTCGTTGATCGTAGTTCGGTTACGCAACCTTCGCGCCGTGTTCCAAAGAGTACTCATCGACGTTTCGCGCGATAGCCCGTTCACGAATGTTCGCCAGTAACCGCGTTTCTTGGCCTTGATGAGGCTCTTAAGTTCACGTTCGAGAGCCGTGTATACTTCGAAGTGCTCAGGTGTTCCACGTCTACGGAAAACTTTAAACGCGTCGCACTTTTTACGGTAAACCTCGGTGCATTGCTGATCCCACCATGGAGAAGGAGGTTTCCTGCGAGATGACGTCCCTGGAACTGGTCGAGTTTGAGCTTGAAGCGCGCTGTCTAAGATCAGGTTGGAGAGGAAGTTATACTCTTCCAGCGGTGAAAGCCTTTCTACCGTCGTTACGGCTTCATCTACTGCTGTCCTAAACTTTGTCCAATCGATGTGACGGGTAAGATCATACGTGACGTTATCAGATTTCGACGGATTGAACCCGGTGGCAACCGAAATTTTTATGGGCAAGTGATCACTACCGTGGGGATCTTGAATCACATTCCATGTGCAATCCAACGATAATGTATTCGAACAAAGTGTGAGGTCTAATCTACTGCCAACTGAGGATGTACCAGCCAAACGTGTTACTTCTCCATTGTTAAGAACTGTCATATTGAAGTTGTCACAGAGGTCATATATCAAGGAAGACCGGTTGTCATCGTACAGTTCTCCCCAGCCTGTACCGTGAGAGTTAAAATCTCCCATGACCAACCGCGGAGCAGGAAGAACCGAACAAACATCTGAGAGTTGTTTTCGGTTAATGGAGGCTCTTGGAGGAATATAAACGGAAGCAATGCAAAGGCTTTTATTTTTAATAACAGCCTGACATGCGACAACTTCAATACCTGGAATTGGAGGAAAATTCACTCTATAGAAGGAGTAGCACTTTTTGATCCCCAAAAGTACTCCTCCTCCACGCGAATCCTCACGATCAAGACGAATAATATTGAAATCATGAATCGGAAGATAGATTTCGGAAGAGAGCCATGTTTCACAAAGAGCGAATGCATCACAACCGGTAGTGTGAGCTAAAAATTTAAATGATTCCAATTTAGGAATCAAACTTCGACAATTCCACTGTAGAACAGTGATCAAATCCCCGACCACATTTGGAAAATTATCCATCGAAGGAAATGATAGCTGCAAGAATGGGCCACTTTAATGTTAATTTCTGCAAAAAAGTTTTCACAGTGGGAAGCATTGCCATAACAATGCTTTTGAGAGGGTCAGAAATTTCGAGGTACTTAAAGATACCTTCGGCAATGTCATCAAATGAGAACAGCCCACTTGAGGAGGGGGCTTCTGTTCTTAAAATTGGGGCTTCAGGGGTTTTGGATGTCCCCGGGAGAGATGGAAAGTCCTGGGTGTAGTTAGTACTACGAAAACCAGGTGGATTAGGATTTTCCTTTTTTCCACCTTTCCTTGAATTGGGCAAGCTGGTCTCGGGCTTCTTTTCAGCAACTTTCCGTGGGCGGACGCGTCTTCGCTTCCTTGAAGCACCTTCCGGAAAGGTGAACGATGTTCCCTCTTCAGCCGAATCAAAGTCAGACTCGTCATCTGACAGAGGAGCAAAGGGATTTGTATTGGCATCGGGTGATGGTGAGGCTTTTTTCACCATTTCAGCGAAAGATTGCCTTGAACGCTGTTTCAGCGAGCGTTCTAATTTTTCCCCGCGTTGTTTGTACGCTGGGCACGATGAGAGAGCATGAGGAGGAGTTCCTTTACAAAAAGCGCATTTAGGTGTGCTGTCTGCGCACGCGCCATCCTCATGCTTCTCCCCGCAGTTGGAGCAGCGCGCTTTATTGCCGCAATGGGAGGTCGTATGTCCCATCTGCTGGCATTTCTGGCAGATTATGACCCGAGGTACAAACAATCGCACAGGTAGCCGAAGTTTTCCCAACTCAACGTATTGAGGGAGGGCTGAGCCAGAGAAGGTCACGCGAAACGAGTCTGATGGTGTAAACTTTTTTCGCCCTTATTGGTCGATACTGAGCCTAGTTGGCGCACATCCAGTATCTGAACTGGGGAAGCAGGGGTTCTTAAATCGACCAACCCCCGCTTAAGCAGGATCTCAGGGGTTAGACTCGTTTCGGTGACCACACCTTCAATTTCAATACCCCGAGCTGGGATATACACTCTATATTCTAGAGTAAAGAGCTGGGAGACAGCAATCTCATTAGCTTGCTTGAGGTTGGACACAACGACCCGAAGTTTATTCGGCCTGACTTTAATTATCTCGGTCACGGCCGAGAATCGTTTGGTCAGATCGTTCGAAATTTGATAGACATTCAGAGGTTTCAATTTGGGCTGAAAATAGACAACCCAAGGACCAGTTGAACTGTCTGGATATGCACGTGATCGGGTAACTGTATGAGCTACCCCATCATTTTGCGCCATAGATGATTCATCTTGCGATAAATCATCCATGGCTCGTTCGTGGGAGCTTATGACGCTCAACCACTGAATCTATATACCTATAACTAAACACAGAAAAAAAAATTAAAGCTAAGCACACACTCAAACACTCTCAAACACTCTCAATCACTCCCATACACTCACACACACTATAAAAATAACGCTTCTTGTATTCAGAAGAGAAGGAAACAAAAACTTATCTTATATGTATAACGGATCTACTGCAGCCGGGCGACGAATGTGCTGCTGCTGCCGAGCTACGATGAGTGGCCGCGTGCACCGGCTAGGCGTGGGGATGAACGATGATGATAATGACACTGGTGATACTGGTCGGTGGTGGTTATCAGATGAACTAATGCACGCTACACACGATGGACTGCTGGTGTGCGTGCCGTATAGATGCGGAGCAATATGGCTTTTTGATCGTCGTAATATTGCTAATTGCAATTAATTACGTTGCTGCACTGTTTATCACACAACCTTTTCTTCTTAATAAAACCAGGACTCGATTTCACTCGCGATCGCGAAAAAATATTGAACTGAAGAATTGAATCAACTCGTGAAAAGCTTCCAAAGCAACGGAAAGCGGACCGAACGAACTGTACCGTTCGCTTGTTCACTGGGCAAAAAAAAGAAAAAAATCTCTAGTTGATAAGAGCAAAAAACTCAAAAATAAATCAATCAAGAACTGATCGAGATATTAGTGTCTGGTGTTTAAATTGTTCGTGACGGTAGCCATTTGTATACTGTACACAATGGTCAAAGTATGCAACGAAAAGAAGATTAAAACTGTTTTAGCCACCGCTGGCTGCCAATGGGTAAGAACATGGAAAGTAATGTTAGACAAATTCTAATCAAACAAACTTTCTCAAAATTGAATCAGTCATTTGAGGTCTGCATTTGAATTAAAACCTTCTCGGTCCTGTTAGCATCGGTCTAAATTAAGCCTGCAAAACAACATTATAAGACGTCACCCTTTATTTTCGTTATTTTCAATAGTTTAAAATTGTTGGTGGATAATATTTGATTGTTGAATTGATACGCGAGAAATATACCACCGATTGGTGTAAACATCTCGAAAATCTATCTAGCATTTATTAAGTTATAAGCGTTTAATTGGTAACGATATTTCGTGACGGTCGCTAATTTTTAGATTTTCAATTGACACCTTTCCCATGCCGTAAGACGTAGTTTACGTCAGAACACAGTCAGCCTTTGCCTCCGCCCGTCGGTGATCGAGCAGAGGCACCAACAACTACGGTTGAACTCGAGTTTTACGCCTGATGTTCAAACTCAAGTTTTGCACTTGAGCTCGAATCTGAGTGCGAACACCGCGTTCATCTACTGCTCTCATGTTTGATGTGCTCAATAAACATAAACACGAGCAGGAGAGCGTGTATTGGATGAACGCGCACTGGTGAGAGCCAAGCTCAAGCTCAGCGCCGCTCGTGTGTTCGTGAAGACTGCTTTTTACAATAGGCAGTATGAAAATAGTGACTTTAGTGACCATTTTCCGAAAAATAGTGACTTTAGTGACTTCTGGAGGCAAATAGTGACTTTTTAGTGACTAGACTCAAAATAATGACCAAGTCACTAAAAAGTGACCTGCTACCATCCCTGATGTTGTAGAACATCACTTTGCTGTAAAGTTTCAAGTTTAGGCGCTGGGAGCATGTTTCCTCGTAAATTCGTTATCTGGACCATAGTGCAGTGTGACAGTGTAGCACTGCTTGAGCGTTTGCAGATTTAGGCTCCTCAACGTGTTCTTCGATCCAGTCAATTTCTACAATTAAGGACAAGATATACGACATCTGGCTCGAATGATCCACTCAACTCTATTTCTTTCAGGCAGATTATGTTTTTGATGTGAATTTGTCAACTAACACATTTAGGGAACGATTAAGCACAATGCGTGTTTTTAGCTAATAACTAGTATTATTATTATACATAAAGTTTTCATTAAGACCATGTTGTCGGATGATGTGATTACTATTAAACAAATAAACAAATAATAGATTGTCACTAATTTTGCAAACACCCAAGGAAGCGGAACCTATGTTCACCATAGTACATATATTCATCACATTCTGCAGTCATCCAACTTCAAACGTAAAAAGATGTTTAATTTCTCCAATAAATGGACGCAGTAACCAAAAATATATGACAAAATACTAGAAAACTATGGGAATAATTTTCACAATAATTTAAATGCGCTTGCACCTATTCTGAACCGTGTTTACAATCGACGTAATCGCTTGATGTTGCCAAACTATTTTATTATGACTCTTATTCGAATGAAATGGGTTTGGCAGTACAGTATCACCTTTTTTGTGGGAGGTTTACAAATCGCCCAAAGTTGAACTACACAGATAAAAAGAAACATTGAATTTTCCGCGTTATCTAATGCACATAAAGGGAATGCTAGATTTGCCAGAGAATAATGGGGTATTTTATGTAAATTTAAGCCAGATAACGCCTGAATCCAGCCTGTTGTATGAAAGATTGCCAATATTGTTGAATGGCACATGAAAAGTTGCAAACAATTTCGTTGTTTACGCCTCCTTTAGCTTGGATCTAAACGAGGGGATATTTTACACGCTTGTTAAAATTAATTATTTTTTTCTGTGTATTTTATTTTTCCATAGATTAAATAAATAATAACATACTTCTAATTGTAATTTTTTTCTATATATTCATTGAGAAATAAAATTCCACATTTAATAATAATTTTCCATCTCTGTTGAATTTGGCGGCACTGCTCACATACTGTATAGCATACACACCAACGCTAGTGTGCGTGTTCAATCATTCATAGAGCATTCTATGCCCAACGTTATGGTGAGTCTTGTTGTCAATATTCTCATGGAAGAATAACAAACACACCCTTTGATTTTGTCTTGGTTATATGCATGCTGCCCAACACACGTGAAGTGCTGTCAAATGATCTACTTCATTTCTGGGTGTAGTAGTGGATAGCGTTAACTTGTTAGTATTTTTTTCTTGATTGAAATCAGTACGATTAACATATGTACACAGATGGGATTAATGTTTTACTTGATATTATTAAAATAGATACATAGCAGTGGCAACTTTTCCGTATTAAATTGGAAGAATAATATCAGAATCGAATGTTTTGTGTGTTGCTAAACGATTAACGGTAAGTGCGAATAAATTGTGAATAACTTGTGTACTCAGTGTTCGGTATTCAGTGCATATTCACCGATTTTCACTGGAGGTCTGCTTATTGAGCTCAAAATAGATTCCGCTTCCCTATTTGAGATAGGGTATGTGTCCCTTGACTCAGCCTATTATGCAACCAGCGATCACATTTTCCATTATAACTCATAAAGTTCTTAAGCTGTAAGCGATATTCAACTAGTTATACACTTGCAATGATAAGTTTGATAAGACATTTGGTAGTATGTATCACTAAAAGTTACACAACTATTTTTATAATGGCATGAACTCACACCAAATTGGGTCTATTCGTGGATGCAACTTCGTCCCATTCGATGGATTTATTACTAAATGCAGTCTGTGTACGGTTTTTTTTTCTAATTTTATGAATTTAGGCATTGTAAGCTGTACTGGATTTACTTTATACAACATTTCACAACACAAACTAAAGTAAAACTGCCTCGAAACACTTAAATCTTGTTCATATATGATTTATCAGCCATTCAATAATGAAAACATTATAATTCACTTTAATTACCGAAAATTACGCGGAAGTGAACAACTAAAATATGTTTGATATTGTCTCAATTGCTTCGGATTACATCTATCATGCTAATAGAAACATGATTTTGTTGATTATCGTTAAATTAATGACACATTTGGTTCATAGGCCGAATGAAGGAGCTAGGCTAACATTACACTCAGTAGCAAAAAAAAGCCGAGCAAAATTTTGCTTCCAAAAACCGCGTTGTTCAACCTCCTGTAAATTTGTCAATTATCAATATTTTTGGCTAAAAATTTGACAACATTATAAAAAATGTATAGACCTTATGTGACCAAAATTTCATGTGGATAAAATTTATGAATTTGGAGTTATCATAAAATATGTGAAAAAAGTCATTTTTGGACATAGCAATTTCAAAAATCCGTATATTTGTGAAAAATTTAGGTAGCATATTACAAATTTATCCATAGCTTATAAAAGTACAGAAAATAATGTGGACAAAATTGGAATTGTTTTCATCAAGTGGTTTGGACTACAGCTGGCGTCAAAGTTGACGTACCAACATGAGCATTTCCCTTTTTCACTCGATACTGACCTTGCTGAAATATCGGTGCAAAAAAAAGCCGAGGTGAATTCATCTTATTACTACACATGATTTGTTACGCGTGAAATATCCCAAATAACTAGTGTAACCTACTAAGAACTTTGCAAATATGGAATTCAGTATGAATTGGTTTGTGAAAACTACGTATACAGTGTTATACAGTACTATTAATAAAACTCACCTCGGCTTTTTTTTTGCACCGATATTTCAGCAAGGTCAGCATCGGGTGAAAAAGGGAAATGCTCATGTTGGTACGTCAATTTTGACGCCAGCTGTAGTCCAAACCACTTGATGAAAACAATTCAAATTTTGTCCACATTATTTTCTGTACTTTTATAAGCTATGGAGAAATTTGTAATATGCTACCTAAATTTTTCACAGAAATACGGGTTTTTGAAATTGCTATGTCCAAAAATGACTTTTTTCACATATGTTATGATAACGTCGAATCTATAAATTTTATCAACATGAAATTTTGACCACATAAGGTCTATACATTTTGTATAATGTTGTCAAATTTTCATTCTAAAATATTGATAATTGACAAATTTACAGGAGGTTGAACATGGAGTTTTTTGCTAACAAAATTTCGCTCGGCTTTTTTTTGCTACTGAGTGTACATCCCCTTACCCTATTACTCGAGAATAAT